>PVJS01035101.1:0-21202 GCA_004027185.1 Glis glis | reverse complement strand
CGTTCTACCCCCGCGCTACACCCCCGGCCCTATTTTTTATACTTTATTTTGAAACCGGGTCTCACGAAGTTGTGGAGGGCCTCACTAAGTAGAGAGAGAGAGAGAGAGAGAGAGACAGGGAGAGAGAGAGAGAGGGGGAGAGAGAGAGAGAGAGCTGAGGCTGGCTGCGAACCCGGATCCTCCGGTCTCTGCCTCCCAAAGTACTGGGATTACAAGCGTGCGCCACCACGCCCGGCCCCAGAGCTTCTTTTTGATTCCTGTTCAAGGTATCAGATTCTTTGTTGATTTGATCTTTCATGCTCTTTCTAAACTCTTTTTTGAAACCCTGTATCATTTCTACTATTAAACTTCTGAACTCTTCTGGCATTCTCTGCAACTCTGAGTTGGTGGGTTCTGTTGTTGTGGGATTGTGGGGACTCATTGTTTCCTTGGTATTCTTCTTTTTCATAATTTCAGGTTTCTTAAGTTTATGTCTTTGTTGCTTTTGATGACTCTCTCAGTCTGTGGATTTCCTATGTCTAATTTCTCTCCTTTTATAGTATCTTGTTCTGGAGGTAAATATTTACTTCAAGGTATGTCTTAAACGTGGATACCCTCTGCTGTATGGGTATTCACAGCTTTCTGTTGAGTACTTATCACCCTATAATGCTGACTTTGAGGTCTGTGTCCTGTATCACCCCTCTTTACTCTGCCTGTAGATTGTCAGTGCTGGGTTGCAGTTATTCCAGGACTCTGCCCGCTGCAATGGTGGCCTTGATGGGTCCTGGGTGTTAAAGACCGGGGACCTGCCTGTCGCCTCCCTAATAGGGAGTAGTCTCTGAGGTGTGGGCAGAGCAGTTTGTGTCCTGTGCGTTTTTAAACTTCCATGTGCCAGGTACTGGGTGGCTCCATCTGTCAGCTGCGATTAGTTTGTCCTTAGTATCTGACAGTCCTTCCTGTTGGTTCACATATCTGGTCCAGCCTCAGCAGTAGGGGTTTAGAGGAGTTAGTTGGTATATACAAAGGCAAATTGTATTGCAATCAGTGGTGACAGGTGAGTGAGGAGGAAGGGGATAGAGTGAGGGATGGAAGGATAGGGTAAAGTAGAAAATAGAATCAAGTAGAATAAGAGTTTGAGTGTGGTTAGGTAATATATAGTAAAGAGTAAAGATAGTGAAAATAAGGGAAAATTCTAGTAACCAGTGTAGAATATTTAGTTATAGTGATAAAAATGGATATAATAAAAGGCACTGGCAGACAGGTTCACTAGGTGTCAGACAAACAGAACATAGACAATTGCATGTACACAAACAAGAGGAGAGGAAGAGAAAAAAAGACAACTTAAGAATTGCTTAACAGAGAATGAGTAAAATTTCCTTGTTGGAAAAGAGCTGATTCCCCTTGTGACTTTGGATATTTCCTTGCTATTTTTTTTTCCTTTCTTCTTGGTTTGAGGCTTGCTTAGTAGAGATGTGAAAGTTGCTCCAAAGCTCTGGTTCAAGCCTGCTCCCCTGCCTGCTCTGTTTCCTACTTTTCTAAGGAGGCATATTGGGGTGGAGGTGCAGGGAGGGGCTGGCCCCCGACTGCTGGCTGCTGGGAGGAGGCTCTTGTACTTGGCCTCTGTAGCCCTCTTGGGTCTGCATCGATGCTGTCAGCTGTTTTAGGTTCCTGAGCACATTCCAAGCATTCTTGCTTGATTGGAAACCTGTAACAGAGAGGTCAGTCTGTAGCCCCAGTACTACAATCTCCTGCAGTGAGACCCTGGCTCGGTGTCTCTCTCTGTCTGCACCCCGGGCCCCAGGCGCAGGGTCCATCCCAAAGCAAGCACGGGAACTCTGCGCTTTCCACAGAGAAGGCTGGGTTGGACTGCGGCTTCCAAGCCTGGTGTTTTCCTCAGTTTCATGTGCGGCGTGCAGCCACAGTCTGAGTAAATTCCCACCCCCTTTATATGGTCTCTTTTCTGTTACCTGGTGAGGAGTCTGCACTCACCTCCCTGGGGTTCGGACACTCACATCTGTCACCAGGCATGTGTGGGACAGGGGTAGGGAGGGATGGGTTTGTGGATTTGCTTGTCCTTTTCTATCTTGCCGTTGTGGGGCTGTGTGATTTTGTGGCTGGTGACCTCTGTGTCTGTGGAGTAAGTCTCAGGTTGCTGTATATAAGATTTTATGGGACTTCTGAAGTTCCTGCCGGTCTGCATGCACACTATTGTTCTTGCATCTCCACTTGTTCTGGGATTTGTTGCTTTTTCCTTTTTCAGCTTGGATGTTTATTTTTTATTTTATTTATTTATTTATTTATTTATTTATTTATTTATTTGGCAGTACCAGGGATTGAACCCAGGGGCATTCTACCTCCAAGCTACACCCCCAGCCCTATTTTTTTTATACTTTTTATTTTGAAACCGGGTCTCACGAAGTTGTGCAGGGCCTCATTAGGTAGAGAGAGAGAGAGAGAGAGAGAGAGAGAGAGAGCGCTGAGGCTGGCCACAAACCTGGATCCTCCGGTCTCCGCCTCCCAAAGTACTGGGATTACAAGCGTGCGCCACCACGCCTGGCTTTCCTTGTCTTTTTTTTTTTTTTTTTGCGGTACCGGGGATTGAACCCAGGGGCGTTTTACCTCCGAGCTACACCCCTGGCCCTATTTTTTATATTTTATTTTGAAACCGGGTCTCACGAAGTTGCGGAGGGCCTCACTAAGTAGCTGAGGCTGGCCGCGAACCTGGATCCTCCGGTCTCCGCCTCCCAAGTACTGGGATTACAAGCGTGCGCCACCACGCCCGGCTATTTCCTTGTCTTTTTGATGATGGCCACTGTAACTGGAGTAAGAGGCTATGTCATTGTGGTTTAGATTTGCATTTCTCTGACGATTAGTGAAATTTGGTATTGTCTCATGTATTGGTTGGCCATTTGTATGTCTTTTGAGAAGTGTCTGTTTACTGAAAGTCTCTTCAATAAATGCTGGCAAAATTGAATAGGCATGTGCAGAAGGGTGAAACTAGACCTTTTTCTCTCCATACACAAAAATCAATTCAAAATGGATCAAAGATCTAAATCTTAAACCTGAGACTATGAAATTGCTACAAGAAAAATAGGCGAAGCACTTCAAGACATTGGTATAGGCAATAGATTTTTAGACTGGGTCCCCAAAGCACAGGTAACAAAAATATAAGCAGACAACTGGGATTACATTAAACTGAGAAGCATCTACACAGCAAAGGAAGTAGCCAACAGGATTCAGAGACAACCTGCAGAATCGGAGAAGAAATTTGCAAATGGTTCATCTGACAAGAGTTTGACATCCAGGAATGTGTCAGGAAATCAAAAAGTTGAACATCAAAAAATAAACAACCTAGCTGGGCGTGGTGGCGCACACTTGTAATACCAGTACTTGGGAGGCTGAGACAGGAGGATCACAGGTTCTCGGCCAGCCTTAGCTACTTAGTGAGGCCCTCCACAACTTAGTGAGACCCTGTTTCAAAATAAAGAATAAAAAATAGGGCTGGGGGTATAGCTTGGAGGTAGAATGCCCCTGAGTTCAATCCCCAGTACCAAAAAAAATAATCAAACAACACAATTTAAAAATAGGCTAAAGCCTCTTTTTTTTATCTTTTAATTCCTATTTGTCATTTAGGACCAAGGTTGGCCAGTATTTAGAACACAATATTATGACCTTGGAAGGAACCCTTGGAATCTACTAGTTCACTTCAGAAATAAGGAAAGTGGAGCCCAGAGACATGGAGAGGGTTGTGTGAGGTTCTGTCTACTCCCACTGGCGGAGCTAGTCTAGAACAGGAGAATGGCACACTGTAAGGAGAGCTTAGAATTAGATTTCTAAATACTTGTGTTCTTAGCCTGGATATATCATTCATTAGCCACTTTAGCCTTTCTTCCTTCCTTTCTTTTTTGTACTAGAGATTGAATCCAGGGGCATTCTACCTCTGATCTTCACCCCCAGCCCTTTTTATTTTTTATTTTGAAATGGGATCTTGCTAGGTTGCTGAGGGTTTCACTAAGTTTCTCGCCTTGAATCTGCGCTCCTCCTATCTCAGCCTCCCAAGTACTGGCATTACAGGGCATGCACCACCTGGCTAGGCATTTCCTTTCTTTTTTTGCGATACTGGGGATTGAACCCAGGGGCATTCTACCTCTGAACTGCACCCTCAGCCCTATTTTTTATTCTTTATTTTGAAACAGGGTCTCACTAAGTTGCGGAGGGCCTCACTAAGTAGCTGAGGCTGGCGGCGAACCCGGATCCTCCGGTCTCAGCCTCCCAAGTCCTGGGATTACAAGCGTGCGCCACCACATCTGGCTTGGCTTTTATTTTCAAGAAGACAGTCGCATTAGTTTCCTCTGGAAGTCTCAGGATGACAGGTCACATGTCTTAATTTGCTGAGGATACTCATGGCTTATATATGTCTCCCCAGCATAATTCTTAATAGCATCCCATTTCACTGTTTCAGAAGTGTCTCAGCTTAAGGAAATCAGGATCATTCTACCTAGAACGTTCTCAGCACTTTCCTTAATGCATCTTTCAGTTCCTTGTTCCTCATACTGTAGATCAAGGGGTTTAAAATGGGGGTGATGAACGTGTAGACCACCGACACCACCCGGCCCATCTCGGGGGAGTAAGTGGACCTGGGGGACAGATATATAAAGCTGGTGCAGCCATACTGCAGGAGGACCACTAAGATGTGCGAGGAGCAGGTAGAGAAGGCACGCTGGCGCCCCTCTGCAGACCGGATCCGGATGATGGCCGCCACGATGAAGATGTAGGAGATGGAGATGAGCGAGAGGGGGATGCTGAGGACGATGAAGCTGACAATGTACAGGGAGGTCCTGTGAACTCGTGTGTCCGCGCAAGCCAGGCGCATGACGGCCGGCATGTCACAGTAGAAGTGGTAGATCTCATTGCGGTGGCAGAACGGGAGGTGGAAGATTAAAATGGTGAGCGGCAGCGACAGCAGGAACCCCAGTGCCAGGGACCCCGCCATCAGCTCCACACACAGGGACCAGCTCATGAGGACGGTGTATCTCAGAGGGTAGCAGATGGCCACGAACCGGTCGTAAGCCATGACTGCAAGCAGGACACAGTCCGCTCCGCCCAAGAAGACGAAGAAGAACATCTGAGCGCCACAGCCAGCGATGGAGACGGGGGTTTTGCCCATGGAAAGAAGGTTTGCCAAGGCCAGCGGGGCGATGGAGGAGGTGTAGAAGATTTCCAGAACTGCCAAGTTAGCGAGGAAGAAGAACATGGGGGTATGCAGGGAGTGGTTGAGCTGAACCAGGATGGCGATCGTGGCGTTTCCACCGAGGCTGCTCAGGTACATCACTAAGAAGGCCACAAAAATCACCATCTGGACCTTGGGGTCAGGGGAGAATGGGCGAAAGAAGAATTGCACCTTTGCGGTTTTATTGATTCCTTCCATGGTAATGTATGGGACCTATCAAAAGGAAAGATGACAAACGTTTCAAGGCATTTCTCATTTACTTTCTTTTTCTTTTGGTACTGGAGATTGAACCCAGGGGCATCCTATCTCCGAGCTACTCCCCCAGCCCTTTTTATTTTGAAGCAGGGTCTCGCTAAGTTTCTGAAGGCTGGCTTGGAACCTACACTCTTCCTGTCTCAGCCTCCCAAGTACTGGGATTACAGGCAAGTGCCACCATGCCTGGTGGCGTCTCTCACTTAATAGGATGTTTCCCCAGCTCCTCCATTCAATATTAGAACACTTTGTGAGGTACAATGATATGCATACCTTCATTTTAGAAAAGGTCGTACAACATTAGAATTTACATATTTGCTAGCTTCTTATCTTTCCTTTCTTACCCCCTAAGTACCAAAGACTGAAAAATCCTGAATGGTGGGGACTTCAAAGATCTTTGATTTCATTCCAGTGCCTAGCATAGTGCCTGATATAGAAGTGTTCTGTTGGGAATCTTGTTAGTTATCAGCTTTGAGGTCACCTCGGTCCGGCTTGGGAGGGGCACAAACTGCCCACCCAAGTGGAAATTTCTACACACAGACAAATCCCCAAGGACCAAATGATACCAATAAGCAAAGACCCTGACAGCTTCCTTGTTTACCCTTTCCTTCCCTGATTCATCTGTGACTACTTTGTTGTTTTTCCCTGACTCACCCCATGACTGCTTTGCTATCTCCTGTGATCAATCATTTTTACAATGTTTTGGTTAAAAACTCTCAATAAAAGCAAGGCGCTGGTGGAAGGACTGACAGAAGAGATAGATATCTCTCTCCTCCCCAGCCTCCTCAGCTGCATTGTTGCTTCCGTTGTCATTCATGTGAGAGACTCCTAATCAATCAACCAACATCAACACCATCTGCTACAGTGTTCCCCAAAAGTTGTTGCTGAACAAGTTAATGAATAAAGCCAATTTAAAGTTCAAAGTTAGCTGGGTGTGGTGGTACACACCTGTAATCCCAGTACTTGGGAGGCTGGGACAGAAGAATCACAGGTTTGATGCCAGCCTCAGCAACTTAGTAAGACCCTGTTTCAAAAATAAAAAGTAGGACTGGAGGTGTGGCTCAGAGGTAGAATGCCCCTGGGTTCAATACCTAGGGGAAGGAAAGAAAGGAAGGAAGGAAGGAAGAAGAAGTCAGAGTTACAGAACGAATACATAGGGTATTGATTCATTAGGTGAAAGTTGAAATAAGAAATCTTAGAATTGTACAGGAATATGTCAAAATTTAAAGAGGATTGAGTTTCTGGTACCTTATGCTAGTACGTCATAAACTCCGTTAGGTATCTCAGAACCTAAACCTATAGACTTTACTGATTCCGTCTGTTTCTTTTCCTTTATCCACTTTGCCCACACATACTGATAGTTCATCTTTCAGAAAGTTTATTGTATTTGTTTGCATAGGTGCCACAGGGTGTGTGTGTGTGCATGCATGTGTGTGTGTGTGTGTGTGTGTGCGCGCGTGTGTGTGTTAACTGGGTCTTGAACTGAACCCAGGGCCATTCTACCTCTGAGCCACATCTCCAGCTCTTTTTATTTTTTGTTTGGAAACAGGATCTCACTAAATTGCTGAGGACCTCACTAAGTTGCTGAGGCTGGCCTTGAATCCACAATCTTCCTGGCTCAACCTCCCAAGTACTCATATTACAGGTGTGCGCCACCATGCCTGGCAGTACCACACTCCTGCCTTCTGGTGGCTAAGAATCTATTCCCCAAATCAGGTCAGTGGCTTGGGGTTGAGCCAAGCCTATACAGTCAATACAAAATGAATTACTCAATTCACTAGGACAGTAGAGAGTAAAAGTCCCAGTGGTGCCTTCTGTTGACATTCTTTCAGCCTCCTTGGCGCAGGAAGTTCACCCTCAAGGCAATTGTGTCTCAACAGAGTGCATACCCTTCATTTCATGACAAGGGCCAGAAAAGAGAACGGGAAATCAAATATGGAGATACTCTGTAAAATTCGGGGTACTGCCTATGAAACCCAGTATTGTCATGTCCATTATAATATTGGTCGAACTGTTGTCTTAGTTTCTTTATGAAACTGCTTTCCACACATCATATTATGGTCTTTTTTTCATTCCTATCTGGTGACAGGTAAAGATGTAAGATAGACTCTGTCTGGAAGCTAGACTAACTTTAGAGAATATCAAGTGCTTTTTTTGGTGTGGTACTGGGAATTGAACCCAGAGGGACTCTACCTTCGAGGTACACCCCCAGCCCTGTTTTTTATTCTTTATTTTGAAACAGGGTCTCACTAAGTTGCAGAGAGCCTCACTAAGTAGCTGAGGCTGGCCTAAAACCTGCAATCCTCCTGTCTCAGCCTCCCAAGTACTGGGATTACAAGCATGAGCCACCACACCCAGCTTTTTATTTATTTTATTTTATTTTAATTTTTTTGTGGTACTGGGGCATTCTACCTCCGTGCTATACCTCTAGCCCTATTTTATTTTTATTGTGAAACAGGGTCTTGCTAGGTTGATGAGAGTCTCACTACTTGCTGAGGCTGTCCTCGAACCTGCAATCCTCCTGTCTCAGCCTCCCAAGAACTGGGATTACAGGTGTGCGCCACCATGCCCAGCTTAAGTGTTTTTGTTATTGCAAAGAAGAAACCAGCTAGACACAACCTCTGAAAGATGGGGCAGAATTCTCAGACACAAATCTCTATCTACATGGTGACAGAATACTGAGCCAAATATCAGGCATCCTGCAAATAAATAGCGACATGCTTTTCCAACTCCATTCTTCATACGAATCTGGTGGTGGCAGCGGAAATTTGGATCCATGCCTGCTTCCTAAATTGGTGTGTGTAGATTCTAGTGTCTAGCAGAGGTTCCCAAAGTGAGCCATACCACTCCCCCCGGGGGGTGCTGGAATGAACTAGAGATGCATAAAAGAGAATGCAAATTTGCCACGGCATCTTTCTGTATGTTGGCTTAAAGAAGGGAGATTTCCAGGGAGGGACTGAGTAATTTGTTCTTTTGTTTGTTTGTTTGAAAAGGGAGCGGTAAGCCAAATAAGACTGGGATCCTCTGAGAGGGTACAAAGTTGTGTCCTGGGAGAAAGTGAAGTCCCAGGATCAACGTGGAGCAAAGCTTTTTGAAGGTTGATTTTAACTGGAAAAATGCGGGGCAATAATATCATATCAAAAGAAACACAGAGCCGGATGTGGTGACACACGCTTGTAATCCCAGTGCTTGGGAGGATCCGGGTTCGCGGCCAGCCTCCTTAGTGAGGCCTCCACAACTTAGTGAGACCCTGTTTCAAAATAAAGAATAAAAAATAGGGCTGGGGGTGGAGCTTGGAGGTAGAATGCCCCTGGGTTCAATCCCCGGTACCGCCAAAATTAAAAAAAAAATGATTTTAAAAATTAAAAAAAATAAATAGGGCTGGGGGTGTAACTTTGAGGTAGAATGCCCCTAGGTTCAATCCCAGCACCCCAAACAAAACAATAACAACAAAAAACCACCACAAAATAATAAAAACAAAACTCTGCCAATTTACCTAAGGTTCATCTCTCCCAAAGTACCCGACTTGTCCAAGGTTGCAAATGAGCCCATTTAAATTTTCTCATTTAAATACACAGGGTACTCTAGGGGACTCAAAGATGATCCAGATGCCATCTGTTCCACAGAATCAAAGGGACAAGATAATCAGCCAGATTTCTTTTATTCTGGTTCTGTTTTCGACATCTTTGTAATCCCCCTTCCCCATTAGTTTCTTTGTGTGTGTGTGTGTGTGTGTGTGTGTGTGTGTGTGTGTGTGTTACTGGGGATTGAACCCAGGGGCATTCTACCTCCAAGCTACACCCCCAGCCCTATTTTTTTTTTAATTCTTTATTTTGAAACAGGGTCTCACTAGGTTGCAGAGGGCCTCACTAAATTGTTGAGGCTGTCTTTGAACTTGAAATCCTCCTGTTTCAGCCTCCCAAGTACTGGGATTACAAGCGTGCGCCACCATTCCCGGTTTATCAGTTTCTTTCAGTTAAGATTTGTGGACAACATTTAATCACAGGGAGAAAATGGTAGATGACAAGGAATTTCAGCTTACCAAAAAATGCAAAGAAGGGAGGGAAAGTCGGAGAGGCCTTTGGCTAAGCCAATAACACTGCCTGTTTGGTGAGGCAACCACATTTTAGGGGAATGTGTTTATGTGTATATTTAAACTGGGGGAGCGGAGCCAGGGAGGTGGTCTAAGGGAAGGGGAGGGGGAAGAGTGAGGTTCATTAATGGAATTACTACCATCGACTATGTGCACATATGTGAATATACCAATGTCAGTCTCAGTACTCTGCATTGGGAAGGGGGGAGATGGGGAGGTGGGAGGAGGGGAGCACCAAGTGCTGTGGGCATGTATGTCACTGTCAACGTGATTTACATTATGATGTGAGACTATAATGCACCAATAAAAGCATATTAAAAAATAAAATAAACTGGGGGAAGCCAGCCCCGGTGGCACACACCTGTAGTCCCAGCAGTTGGAATCCTGAGGCAGGAGGAATCCTTTAAGTCCAAGAGTTTGAGACCAGCTGGGGCAACGTGCCGGGCTCTGTACCTGCAGGGCAAGGGACGATACGATTAAAAAATGCTCTTGAGCCAGGTGTGGTGGCGCACACTTGTAATCCCAGTACTTGGGAGGCTGAGATAGAAGGATCCGGGTTCGCGGCCAGCCTCAGCTACTTAGTGAGGCCCTCCACAACTTAGTGAGACCCTGTTTCAAAATAAAGAATAAAAACTAGGGCTGGGGGTGGAGCCCGGAGGTAGAATGCCCCTGGGTTCAATCCCTGGTACTGCAAAAAGAAAAAAAAATGCTCTTGAGACTTTATTCTTGGACTCCAAGAGGTGAGAAGGGAGAAGGCAAGAGAGCCAAACTCCCCGAGTAAAACCTAGCTCTTCCTTTTATTACCTGCTTACAGAGTTAAGACTGGGCCATTAAATCATTGACTGTCTCTGGCTAAGGAGTACAGCATTGGGTTAGGAAGGCTTTAGAAGATAAGCTGTTACCTGGCAGTTTTTGCAAGAGCGGCAGCAACCTCCTTAGGTGGTCTTCCACCCTTAAGCAAAGCCAGCAACAGGTGTAGTAAAACAGGAGGAAGTGGCTTAGATAGCAAAGGGGCATCCAGGTTGCTGTCTTCAGTTGCCTCAAGAAAGGCAGTCTTCTGCCAAAGCAAGCAAGAAGCTATAAATCCTTACGCCAATATTTTTTAGACTTAGAACAGTTTCCCACAGCAACATATTGAGACCCCCATCTCAAAAATAAGTAAAAAAATAAATAAAATAAATTTTTTAAAATTTTGGAGCTGGGCATGGTGGTGCACGCTTTTAATCCCAGTAGTTGGGAGGCTGAGACCAGAGGATCCGGGTTCGAGGCCAGCCTCAGCTACTTAGTGAGGCCCTCCGCAACTTAGTGAGACCATTTCAAAATAAAGAATAAAAAATAGGACTGGGGGTGTAGCTCAGAGGTAGAATGCCCCTGGGTTCAATCCCCAGTACTGCAAAATAATTTTTTTTGGGGGGGAGAAAGTGATGCTTCTAAGAAAGATGGTAGGAAGGTAGAAAGCAGGCTATGTTGGAATTAAATGACATGTATGCAAATTCCAGCTTGTCGTCTTGCAGGGTCGTTTGTCCTCTCGAAGACCCCATATGCTCAGAAGAACATCTCACTACTTTACAAGAGTGTTGTGAGGTACACACTAAAAAAAAAGATTCATAAAAGAATCTGCCTAACACATATTAACTGCAGGATAAAGTATATAGATCCATTGATTCCTTCATTATCTGTCCTAAGACTGAAAGAACTTTGTGAGTGGATGGAATCCCTGGCAGTCCTGTCTAATATTTTGGGGGAGAGATTATTATTATGATTTTTTTTGCAGTACTGAGGATTGAACCCAGGGGCATTCTACCTCTGAGCTATACCCCCAGCCCTAGTTTTTATTCTTTATTTTGAAACAGAGTCTCACTCAGTTGCGGAGGGCCTCACTAAATAGCTGAGGCTGGCCGTGAACCTGCGACCCTCCTGTCTCAGCCTCTCAAGTACTGGGATTATAAGCGTGCAGCACCACGCCCGGCTTGGGGAGAGATTTTATGTCACATCTGATTCCACTCCTAGTTTCCTCCATCGCCTTAGACTTCAGAATGTCTCTTGAAGTAGGGTGAAGCAAGACCACGCTTTCCTCTACCTATAAACTAGTTGTTACTGTTAAAAGATAGATTATACAAAACAGCTTGACTTTAGATACATCTGCATGGCCAATTTGACCTACTTGGCACAGCTATTAGCACAAATCTTGGCTCACTTGAAGAGGGAATGAAGCCTTAACTTGGGGATTTTGATTGCGGGATGAACAGAGAAAGAAGAACAATGTTATAAACATAATTCACAATGCAAAAGCTGTGCTTAGAGCATTGGTACTTGTGGTTTCTGGAGGTGCTCACACTGGCTGTAGCAGAGTTAGGGAAGATCTGTGGACACCTACTCAGAGAACACATTCCAGTATCAGATGTGTTGAAACAAAAAACAATGTTTTCCTTACAAGACAGTGTGTGTGTGTGTGTGTGTGTGTGTGTGTGTGTGTTCCTGGGGATTGAACCCAGGGGCATTCTACCTCCCAGCTACACCCCTAGCCTTGTGCTGATCATTTACAGGCCTTGTTTTACTTCAAGCGGCCCTTCAGTCCTATGATATAGGCATCATTATTATTCATATTTCCTTTTTTTTGCAGTACTGGGGATTGAGCCCGGGGCATTCTACCTCCAGGCTACACCCCCAGCCCTATTTTTTATTCTTTCTTTTGAAACAGGGTCTCACTAAGTTGCGGAGGGCCTCACTAAGTAGTTGAGGCTGGCCGCGAACCAGGATCCTCCAGTCTCAGCCTCCCAAGTACTGGGATTACAAGCGTGCGCCACCACGCCCAGCCTATTCATATTTCTTCAGATGAAGAAATTGATGTTTTAGTGTTTAACTTATCCAGTTGGTGAACAACAGAGTAGGAGTTAATTCCTAGGTCAGTTTGGAATCAAGACTGTTTCTAGGCTGGGCGTGGTGGCACACGCCTGTAATCTCAGTACTTGGGAGGCTGAGACAGGAGGATCGCAAGTTTGAGACCAGCCTCAGCAATTTAGCGAGACTCTCATCAACCTAGTGAGACCCTGTTTTGAAAAAAAATTAAAAAGGGCTGGGGCAGTAGCTCAGAGGTAGAATGCCCCTGGGTTCAATCCCCACTTCCAAAAAAAAAGGACTATTTTTTGTCATGAAAAGAAACTGTATATCACTGAGTAATGCACTCTGTGAAAGGCTGAATGATAGGTGTATTTGAAAGAGAAAACCCTGTTGGGCGTGGTGACATACACCTGTAATCCCAGTACTTGAGAGGCTGAAACAGGAGGATCACAGGTTGGAGGACAGCCTCAGAAACTTAGCGAGGCTCTCAGTGTCTTAGTGAGACCCTGTTTCAAAATTTAAAAAGGCGGGGACTGGGGTGTAGCTCAGAGTAGAACACTCCTGGGTTCAATCTCCAGTACCATACCAAAAAAAGAAAAGAAAAGAAAAGAAAGAAAATAATCCTTTAATTCTAGTTGTCCTTTATCAACAAACGGTCACCATAAAGCGCCCCACAAGCATGCCTCAGCTCATTACAAAGGCATCCTCATTTGTAATCTCTTTTTTTCTGCTTCTTTCTCTCCCTCTCTTACTACCTACTCACTTAATCAACAATATTTATTTTAATAAATCCCTTCTGCAAACATTATTAAGGCCCTGCTCTATATGAGGCATAAATAGCTCTTGTTTCTGAGAAGAGAGAGAGAGGGAGAAGTGTGGAAAAACGAGAAAGCTCAAAATTGAATGAGCGATATAGAAATAAATAAATACAAGTCAAATTCAGTTAAGTGCCTCCATAGAAAGAAGACGTGCTGGGGGAACACAGGCATATCTCTCTTTCTGCAACATTGCATATCATTGGAGTTAGTTTTTTTTTTTTTTTTTTTTGCGGTACCGGGGATTGAACCCAGGGGCGTTCTACCTCTGTGCTACACCCCCGGTCCTATTTTTTTATACTTTATTTTGAAACCGGGTCTCACGAAGTTGCAGAGGGCCTCACTAGGTAGAGAGGGGGGGAGAGAGAGAGAAAGAGAGAGAGAGCGAGCTGAGGCTGGCTGCAAACCCGGATCCTCCGGTCTCCGCCTCCCAAAGTACTGGGATTACAAGCGTGCGCCACCACGCCCAGCCATTGGAGTTAGTTTTTAATGCATAAAGAAGATTCCCATGTGGAGAAAGCTTCTGGTCAGTCCTTTTATAATAGAAGTGGATATTTCCTAATTTTTCAACTTCTGTAAGTTTGAGATTTGGAATGGTGGATACTTTTTTTTTTTTTTTGGTACTGGGGATTGAACCCAGGGGCATTCTACCTCCAAGCTACACCCCCAGCCCTATTTTATTTTTATTTTGAAACAGGATCTTATTATGTTGATGAAAGTCTCACTACTTGCTGAGGCTGTTCTCGAACCTGTGATCCTCCTGTCTCAGCCTCCCAAGTACTGGGATGACAGGCATGCGCCACCACACCCGGCTTGGCGGATACTTTTAAAAAGTGGAAGGCCCCCTGAAAGCACACACAGCTCTGGATTTCAGGGCTGGTCAGTGTCGAGCTCAGTTTATTGATTCAGCATGTGATCCCTTGACCTTTTTGAACAGACCATTCTCTTTGTCTTGCATCCATTTGAAAAGCAAGTTTGCAGAGGGTCTCACAGGAAGTATTCTTGATTTCTCCTAAAGCCATCTGGTGCACAACACTGGCTCCCGAGTAGGAGCTGGACTTTGATTCTCCAGGTGGAAAACTCCATCCTTAGCCTCTATTCCCTGGCCAACGCGTACCCCAGGCTTGAGTCTAATTCTAGGCAGAGGGTTTTATAATATGACAAAGTCCGAGGTCCGGGAGGAGGTTCTTACCTGTTGACGGTCTCATGTGAACTTCAGGCCATTGCAGATTTACCTGGGTCCTTGGCTGAACACCGAGTACTCCAAAGACCTGGCTTGAGGTCTTCCTGTCCTTAGAAGACCCCCAGGCTGGCACGCTGATCAAGTTGAGACCAAACGTATCTCACTGCTCTGTGGTAGTATGTTGGAACATTGTTAAACCAGACCTGACTCCTATCAGATCAATTCTTGGACCGAGGTTATGTTCCATCCCACCCTTTTCTTTGTACAAAGTGACAACTGGGTTTTATTTATCACATCTCTGTGGCTTGGAACTTACCTTGGAAGTTGTGCTGGTATTCAGACTTGAAATTATCATCAAATAAAGACATTCATAACGAACCTGGCTAAGGAGCCATCCTGGTCCCCCGAGATGACTGAGGTCAGCTTGGGAAGCAGAAGTCAACAAGGTTAAATGCAGCGTACCTGAGAGTTAAAATTGCGTCAGGAGTATCCCACTGGTACGTTTTCCCTAGGGACTGTATTTTAGTAACTTGTTCAGGTTTTCAGTGATGAGGTCAGTTGGGGGAAAGGAAAAGTATTGTTTTCACTTGATTTATCTGGAAATCATTTTTTTTTTTTTTGCGGTACTGGGGATTGAACCCAGGGGCATTCTACCTCTGAACTACACCCCCAGCCCTATTTTTTTTTAATTCCTTCTTTTGAAACAGGGTCTCACTAAGTTGCAGAGGTCTCACTAAGTAGCTGAGGCTGGCCGCAAACCTGTGATCTTCCTGTCTCAGCCTCCCAAGTACTGGGATTACAAGTGCGAGCCACCACGCCCGACTTTGGAAATAATTTTTAAAAAGAAAATTTCCACATGTAGCCTTATTGTTATTTCTTGGTCATATTCCACAGTCTTTCCTACTCAGTTTGCTCCTGGGAAATAATTTCTTTCTAATTTTATTCCTGTCACTCTGATATTCTTTCGTAGTCTGCTTTGCTGGCTTCTCCTGTTTCCCTACTTTCTACCCAAGCTGGGTCTTGGTCCCAGGTCTTCTTTATTTAGATATTTCTGTAGGTGATCCAGTTTAGTTGGTTGGTTCTACAGATAAACAATATGCCACTAGTTCTCAAATATGTGTCTCTGCCAGCCTAGCCTCATCCCTGAACTCTAGACTTGTCTAACTGGCACCTCTATTTGGGTTACTAATGAGTATCTCACATTTAACTTATGTAAAGTAGAACTTCAGCTGGGCGTGGTGATGCATGCTTGTAATCCCAGTACTCGGGAGGCTGAGACAGGAGTATCGCCGGTTCGCAGGTTCTAGGACAGCCTCAGCAAGTAGTGAGACTCTCATCAACCTAGTGAGACCCTGTTTTAAAATAAAAATAAAATAGGGCTGGGGGTGTAGTTCGGAGGTAGAATACCCCTGGGTTCAATACTCAGTACTACCAAAAAATAGATAGATGAAAGAAAAAGAAAGAAAGAAAGAAAGGAAGGAAGGAAGGAAGGAAGGAAGGAAGGAAGGAAAGAAAGAAAGAAAGAAAGAAAGAAAGAAAGAAAGAAAGAAAGAAGGAAAGAGAGAAAGAAAGGAACTTTTAATCCATCACGCACTTGGGAGTTATATATCAGGCTATTCAAATCCTAACAGTTGTCTCTCAATAAATGTTTGTTGAAATCAATAAATACTAGAGTTTCAATTTCATGTAAAATATTAGCAGAGGCAGGTTTTCTTCTAGTATTTCTTGGAGAAGTGATAGGTCATTGAATGCCTTCCTCCTTCACCTCCTTCTTCTTTTCCTAAGTCTTTCTTTAAATCATAGAATTAGAGGAAATTTTAGAGATCATCTAGTGGTTGTTACCTTGGATCTCCAAATCTTAAAAGGCCTTCAGGATTATTAATAAGATTGTGAAAGTAATTTTAATATTCCAAAAGTCCCAACATAGTCATACACTTTCCTAAAATAAGGTTATACATGTGTTCCTTACTATTATTTATTTGCTTATATTTTGTTTAAAAGAGTCAGTCAGAGTCAGGCATGGTGGCACATGCCTGGAATCCCAGTACTTGGGAGGCTGAGACAGGAGGATCGCAGGTCTGAGGACAGCCTAAGCAATTTAGAGAGATCCTTAGCAACTTAGCGAGACCCTGTTTCAAAAATATAAATTATAAAATATTATAAAATATAATAGGGCTGGGAGTATGCTCAGAGGTAGAACACTCCTGGGTTCAATCCCCAGTAAACACACACACACAATGATAGGGAGTGATAGAGAAAGAAAGAAGAAACAACCTATAAAACAACAAGAAGTTTTTAATTTGATGCTATCTCATTTAATTCTTTGTTTTATTTCCTGAGTTTTGAGATGGCACCAAATTAAAAAGCTTCTGAGCAGCAAAGGAAACAAGAGTCTGAAGAGGGAGCCTACAGAGTAGGAGGAAATCTTTGCCAACAAAGATAGAGGACTGATCTCTAGAATATATAAAGAACTTTAAAAACTTAACAGTAAAAAAAAAAAACACAATCAGAAATGGGCAATGGAATTGAATAGTCACTTCTCAAAAGAAGATATACAAAAGGAGCCGGGCATGGTGGTGCACGCTTGTAATCCTAGTACTTGGGAGGCTGAGACTGGAGGATCCGGGTTCGCGGCCAGCCTCAGCTACATAGTGAGGCTCTCTGCAACTTAGTGAGACCCTGTTTCAAAATAAAGAATAAAAAAAGGGCTGGGGGTGTAGCTCAGAGGTAGAATGCCCCTGGGTTCAATCCCCAGTACCGCAAAAAAGAAGATATACAAAAGGTCAATAAATATATGAAAAAATGCTCAGCATCATTAGCAATCAGGGAAATGTAAATCAAAACTACACTGAGATTCCATCTAACTCCAGTTAGAATGGCAATCAACATGAATACAAACAATAATAAATGTTGGCAAGGATATGGGGAAATAGGACCTCTTATATACTGTGGATAGATTTGTAAATTAGTATAACCACTGTGTAGATCAGTATGGAGGTTCCTCAAAAGACTAGAAATGGAACCACCATATGACCCAGCTGTACCACTCCTCTATATATCTTTCCAAAAGAATTAAAGTCAGAACACTATAGTGATACATGCATATTCATTTTTATAGCAGCACAATTCACAATAGCCAAAGTATGAAATCAACCTAGGTGTTCATCAACGGATGGATGTATAAAGAAAATGTGGTATATACACACAGTGGAATTTTACTCAGCCACAAAGAACGAAATTATGTCATTTGCAGGAAAGTGAATGGAACTAGAGAATATTATGCTAAGTGAGATCAGCGAGTCTCAGAAAGTCACAGGTTGTATAGTTTTCTCTCATACCTAGAACTAGAGAGAAAATAGGAAACAAAAGGGACTTTAAGATAAATGAGGAGCTGGGTGTGGTGGCACACACTTGTAATCCCAGTACTTGGGAGGCTGAGACCAGAGGATCCGGGTTCATGGCCAGCCTCAGCTACTTAGTGAGGCCCTCTGCAACTTAGTGAGACCCTGTTTCAAAATAATTAACAAAAAATAGGACTGGGGGTATAGCTCAGAGGTAGAATGCTCCTGGGTTCAATCCCCAGGGCCACAAAATAAATAAATAAATAAATAAATAAATAAATAAATAAATGAGGAGAGAGACCAGTAGAATAGTGGAAGGGGGTTGGGGGAGACAAGTGGGGAGGAGAAAAAGAACTGATGAAGGAAACAGTTCAAATAATGCTATGTCCATATATGAAGATATCACTACCAATCTCAATAACATGTATGGGGAGACAAGGGAGAGTGAGGTGGGATCTGGAGGAAAACACATTAAGTGCTGTGTGCATATATGTTTATATGACTTTGAATCTCACTATGATGTATAATTATAATGCACCAATAAAAGTATAAAAATAGAAAACAATTAAAAATGGCAGTAGTATGTCTTTGCCTAACAGTAATTACCATGAATGCAAGTGTATAAAATTCTCCAATCAAAGGAGATAGTGGCTGAATGGATAAGAAAACAAGACCCAGTTATATGTTTCCTACAGGAGACTTACCTCACCTGTAAGGAAACACTTTTTGGACTGAAAGTGAAGTGCGGGAACAAGATATTCCATGCAACTGGAAACCAAAAGGGAGCAGGAGTAACTGTACTTATATCAGCTAAATAGGCTTGAGTTGCTGAGGCTGGCCTTGAACCTGTGATCCTTCTGTCTCAGCCTCCCAAGTACTGGGATTACAGGTGTGCAACACTGTGCATGGCTAAAAATAGACTTTAAATTAAAAATTGCAAAAGGGGAAAAGGAGGGCATTATGTAATGCTAAAGAGGTCAGTTCAGCAAGAGGCCATAACAATTATGAATATATATGCACCCAGTGTTGAATCACCTAAACATATAAAGCAAATATTACTATATCTGAAGGGAGAGGGACTATTGTACAATAATTCTAAGGGAATTTAACACCCCGCTTTCAGGAATGGACAGATCATCCAGAAAGAAAATCAACAGGGAAGCATAGGACTCAACTTCTCTCTAGACCAAATGGACTTAACAGACTGCACACAGCTGTACACCGAATATTCTCCAGGGGAGATTTTATGCCACACATTATTCCATAAGACAAGTCTTAAATTGAAAAAGATTCAAATCATACCAAGACACATAGTGGTAAAAAAATTCCCAGAAATTAGCAACAGGAAGAACATTAGAAAATTTGCAATTACATGGAACTCGAACAACGTACTCTAGAACAACCGATGCATCAATAAAGAAATTAACGGAGAAAATAAAAAAATATTTTGAGACAATTTGTAAATGGAGACACAAAATACCAAAACCCATGGGATACAGCAAAAGGGAGGAGCATTGCAGGCTGGAGGTCAGCCTCAGCAATTCAGTGAGACCCTGTTTTCAAAACAAAAAATAAAAATAATAAAGGGCTGGGGGTGTAACTCAGTGGTAGAACTCCCCTGAGTTCAATCCCCAGGATCACAAAACAAAAACAAAAAAGCATGATATTCACAATTACATTATGAAGGAGATACTATTATTACCTCCCATTTTTCAGATAAGGAAGTTGAGGGTGAAGATGGTAAATAACTTAGCCAGGCACGGTGGCGCACACCTATAACCCCAGCACTTGGGAGGCCGAGACAGGAGGATCACAGATTTGAGGCCAGCCTCAAGCGTGCGCTACCACACCTGGCTCTAGAGCATCACTTTGAAGTCCATCAATTGAGTTCTATTGCAAGAGCTACTTTTATTTTATTTTTTATATGTACTGGGGATTGAACCCAGGGCCATTCTACCTCTGAGCTACACCCACAGCTCTTTTTTTAATTTTTAATTTTGAAACAGGGTCTCACTAAGTTGCAGAGGCTGACTTCCAACCTGTGATCCTCCTGTCTCAGCCTCCCAAGTACTGGGATCACAGGTGTGAGCCACCAAGCCTCACTTACCTTAAAAAAAATAGAGCTGGGCGAGGTGGCGCACGCTTGTAATCCTAGTACTTGGGAGGCTGAGACCGGAGGATCTGGGTTTGCAGCTAGCTTCAGCTACTTAGTGAGGCCTCCACAACTTAATGAGACCCTGTTTCAAAATAAAGAATAAAAAATAGTGCTGAGGGTGTGGCTCAGAGGTAGAATGGCCCTGGGTTCAATCCCCAGTACTGCAAAAAAAAAAAAAAAATAGACTGGGCATGGTGGTGCACATCTGTAATCTGGGAGGCTGAGGACTGAGAGGAGGATCAAAGGCAGCCTCAGCAATTTAGCTAGGTCCTCAGCAATTTACCAAGACCCTGTTTCAAAATAAAAAATATAATAGAGCTGGTGATGTAGCTCAGAGGTAGAATGCCCCTGGGTTCAATCCATAGCGCCACAAAAGAATAACAACAACACCCCCCCACCAAAAAAACCCCTTAGATAAAGTAATCTGTTAGGAGCATCACATATATATTTTCTTTTGCTTTTATACAGACTGCCATACATTTGAACTTCATCGAGGAGGAGAAGGAAGGGCGGAAGTAAGGAGCAGGAGGAGTCTGACTTGGGGCCCATAGTCTTCCCCAGCGGTCCCAGTCCCTTGGCTGTCTCCTGGCCTCCCTTCTGTCTCTGCACCATAGTCGGGTGACCTCCTTACAAGGGCTAACACAGTTCTCCCATGAAAACCTCTCGTGGTGGTGTCCATGGTGCTGATAACGAATTCCTAACTTGCAGCCCTCAGTGTCCCGCAGGATCTGTGGCTGCCGTCCTCGCTGACTTCCTCTCTCATGTCTCCCCACTGCCCACTCTTTTCCACCCATATTGTTCTTCCTGTGGTGCATTAAACCACCAAGCAGCTCTCACCCCAGGACACTGCACAGGCGGGGCCCTCCCCCAGAAGGCTCTTTCGAGGCCCTTTTTATAGTTTTCAAGTCTCTGTTCAAAAGTCTTTTTCCTAGACAGATGGTTCTCACCTCCTTTTATTAACATTGCCCACTCCCCACCCCACCCCTCTCCATTCTATTGCCCTGCTTTATTTTGCATATAACACTTCTTTTTTTTTTTGCGGAACTGGGGAGTGAACCCAGGGGCATTCTACCTCCGAGCCACACCCCCAGCCCTATTTTTTATTCTTTATTTTGAAACAGGGTCTCACTAAGTTGCAGAGGGCCTCACTCAGTAGCTGAGGCTGGCCGCGAACCCGGATCCTCCAGTTTCAGCTTCCCAAGTACTGGGATTACAAGCGTGTGCCACCATGCCCGGTTGCATATAACACTTCTTTGTGTGTGTGTGTGTGTGTGTGTGTGTGTTACTGGGGATTGAGCTCAGGGGCATTCTAT
>PVJS01035100.1:0-21204 GCA_004027185.1 Glis glis | reverse complement strand
CCGCTCTCTCTCTCTCTCTCTCTCTCTCTCTCTCCCTGTCTCTCTCTCTCTCTACCTAGTGAGGCCCTCCGCAACTTCATGAGACCCGGTTTCAAAATAAAGTATAAAAAAATAGGGCCGGGGGTGTATCACGGAGGTAGAACGCCCCTGGGTTCAATCCCCGGTACCGCAAAAAAAAAAAAAATAATAGTTAAGACTTCATGTTTCTCTGAACATCCTTGGGACCCATCTGCTTCTCTACAAAGCCGCTACCAGGTAGCTGGTACAGGCCTGTGCCTCTTGAAGTGTCCCTGATGAAACAGTAGATTTCTTCCCCCTAATCTCTCACAGACTGGTATTTTCTGAAATCTTACATAAATACATTCAAAAGGTATACCTTTATGTCAAAATGCTATGCAAATGTACAAATGCTAAGGATGTCTGTGTTTATCTTGCATGTAGCCTGATTCACACACTGGCCAGAGTCTGCGAGCTGGCATGGGCTGCTGCAGACCATCCTCATCTCTCCCACACAGACCACTGCAAAAGGCTGCACACCTCAGACCCATCTCTCCTCCTTCCCAGTTCTTACCCTGCTCCAAGACAGGAGTGTTCATTTTAAGGTGAAAATCAAGTCAGTTTCCTTCCCCATGTGAAAATCCTTGCATTTTTCCCATGATCCATTCCTCACTTGTTAAGGTGGCCTTGGATTTGACCTCTTTGCTTCTCCAGCCTCCTCTTTTTTATATGCTCTTTATTTTTCCAGTGTGGGTGGCTTTTCTTTCTCATGCCATCTCTCTCTCACTCTCGCTCTGCTCTGGACCTTGTATTGATCCCACTCACCCATGACCTCAATCACCACCCGCCTTGTATGTGCAAAGGCCGCACTGCACTTCTTGCTAAATCTCAATGTCTTTCCAGCCAACTTAGTTCTTCCTCCTGGAAAACTACATAATATCATTTTCCCCCAACTAAATCTCCGACTTAAGGGTTTGGGGGGTATCCTGTTTTTAAGCCTCCTATCCTAATTCTTCTAACAGTGTACTATAAATAGCCAGTTTATTACACTCTCACTAGACCCTAGGATCCTGGAAAGTAAGGCCAGATCTTGTTTATCATTAAACCTCTTTCCCTAACATTGTGACTAACATCTTAACTTTCAGTGGTTATTGTGGTAATATGGTTGGTTGCTGGATCTACCCGAAGAAATACCAGGGAACTCACGGTGGACCAGACTGTTCATACACTGTGGTTCTATGCTAAGAGCCCACACTCTAACTACACAGGCCCCCTCTGAGCCTTCCCAGGCCACCAACCTGCATTATCCTGCTTTGCCAGTTCCATTCTAATATAAGTCTCAGCAAAAATCTCTAATGCTTTGAAACTAGAAAATGAAGTCCTCAGCTCCACTATTAGGACTGTCCAAGAAGAGAAGTGGGCAGAAAATTAGGCCTGTGTTTTTAAAGTACAATAAAAATTCACTTATCCAAAGAAATAAATCTGGTAGTTAAAAGACTATTCTGCTATTATAACAGAACCAACAATTTTAGATCTGATAAGACTGTGTGCTCTAATCAAAAGAGCATGGGCTTTAGGGTATCAAAGACCCTATTTGACTTTACAAATTGAAAGTTGACTTTACAACTTAGTGGCACACTTAGTATTAAACTCAGTTTTCACATCTATAAAATGAAAATCATATCTTCTTTATAAAGTTTTTGTAGGCCAGGCGTGGTGGAGCACACCTGTAATCCCAGTACTTGGGAGACTGAGACAGGAGGATTGCAGGTTTAAGGCCAGCCTCAGCAACTTACTGAGACTTGTTTCAAAATGAAAAAATAAAAAGGGCTGGGGGTGTAGCTTGGAGGTAGAATGCCCCTAGGTTCAATCCCCAGTACAAAAAAAGAAAAAGAAAAAAGTTCTTGGAGCAATTAAGTATGATAACATCTATATAATTTTTAGTACATGTTTTCCTCTTTTCTCTCTTTCAGTTATACCTAGATTTAACAAAGATTTTTAATAAAATGTTGTTGCTATGGAAAAACGTTTCCACAGTTTCAAACAACGACTATAACTACAAATGGGATTTTTTTTAGAATACAGCACATCCATTATGAGAATCCCTGATTCTTTGCATATTTTAATAACATGACCATCCCAAGATTCAATGTTATGACATAGTAGAACTAAATTGAATAGACTTGCACAGTCTCCCTCGTTCCCTGCCCTGTCTGCCAGGCAGATTTTATCTGTGGGAGAAGTGCTTACTAATGATGACAGGCATGGCAGCAATGGCTAATTACTTCCTAGGAGATTTAAATTCAGAGAAGTTTAAGTCAGCTCACCTCAAACTCTGCAGGTTCAGTTAAGAAACAGTACCCTGGCCAGAAAAGCAAGCAAGGAAGAGGCGTGGTCTCCTGTTGGCTGATCCCTAGCTTTAATCCTACATAAGTAAAACTAGATCTCTAGCTCTTTCAGAGTTGCATTTATTTCCAAGGATTGCTACATCACCTTCTTGGATACATGTCTGTTTTTATTGCTCATTAGAATGGTATTGCTCCAAGCTCGCTCACACGAACATTTGCCAAGATGACGAATAAAAACAAAGCAAGTCTTACAAGCAGCAAAGAAGCTATTTCCATTTGCAAGTATTCAGACTAAAAAAGTATACTTTGGGAACTGGGGCAGGGGGGAAATGAGCAAGACTGCATATGCTCAAGCAATGTAGGAGAAGCATGTCAATAAACTTAATGATTAAAAAAGTATCTAGAATCATCACCTTAAATACTAAAACGGTAAATTGAGCAAGTATAAGAATAGTATGGAATAACAGGCCTGAAGATACTTTCCATATTAAGGATATCAGAAATTAGTAGCATATATTGTTTTATACTTTGTAATATTTAATTTCTATATTATGAGGAAACAGTTTTTTGCTTGGGTGAAGTAAAATGCCTTCATTTGATTACTAGCATAAAAATTCACTTTGACTTCTGTTTAATGTATTTACAAGTTTTTTCCTAATTATATGGAAAAAGCTATTAGAATTTCTGTACTCAATACTAAAATGCTAAGTAAAGAGGAATACAATGGGTAAGTTTTCTCAGTGAAGAAAAAAAAATGTCTAGAAATAGTGAGGAAAATCCCAACTTATTTAAACAATGAACAGAAAACTACAGATAATTTTATATGTTTCTGTGTGAGTGTGGCAATGGCAGGCTAGAGGAGTAAGTCAGATATCATAATCAATGTGTTATCTCTCCTTTTTGGAAAAATAAATGAGCTGGAGAAAGAGTTTTAGCAAAAACATGAGAGAGCAGACCTCACAAGCATTGTATCAAAAGTACTTGCACAACTTTAGCTGGGACTTTTTTAGTGCACTAGCAAATGAATATTATTTTTATAGATTATTTAGTAAATCTCATAAACAATGTCTTTCTTTATGCTTTCCGGCATAGTAAAAAATCACAAAGTATGCAAACACACATAGTATTATACAGGTGATCTGAACAATAGAATATTGATTGAGTGAGTAGGAGCAGTGTCTCTTTCAATGGCCACTAATAGAAAATGGAAATACTTTTAGTTTAGAAACCCTATTGGAAAGCCAGGTGTGGTGGTGTATACCTGTAATCCCTGTACTTGAAGACAGGAATATCACAGGTTCAAAGCCAAACTCAGCAACTTAGTGAGGACTTCATCAATTTAGTGAGACCCTGTTTCGAAATAAAAAATAAAATATATCACACACACAAACAAAAAAAACCTAATGAGATATTACACACTTAAATTAACTTGTTGTCTGTTTCACTTTCTAGTGAGATGAAAGTCTGTAATTTTATCTATGGTTAGGGGTTTTGTTTTTGGGTTTTTTTTTTTTTGATAGAAAGGATTGAACCCAGAGGCCTTCTAACTCTGATCTACACCTCCAGCCCTTTTTATTTTTCGGTTTTGAAACAGTGTCTCATTAGGTTGCTAAGAGTCTCCCTAAGTTGCTGAGGCTGGCTTTAAGCCTGTGATCCTCCTGTCTCAGCCACCCAAGTACTGGATTACAGGCAGGCACCACCACACCCAGTTTTGTTTGATGTTTTTAGGGCATAAATAATCTTTAATAATCTTTTAACTTGGTTCTGAGAGGCAAGTTAGTAATTCCAGAATAACTGATCAACAAGGCATGAATGTTTACTTTTCCTCAGCATATACTAGATGCCAGGGTATCAATAGAAAACTACTTAAAGTGCATGCTCCTGAGCCTCATGGAAGATACCACCATAAGGATTACACGAAGTTGGATGATTGAAGACATGCAAGACCGTTTTGGTCTCATGCAAATCTTTAGTAAAGGCCAAGAAAATGTCACAGCGAGAGGAAGAATATACACAAAACATCAGGAGCCTGAGAAGCTTCCAGACACAGATCTCTAGGGTCCTTTGTTGGTCACACAAGATTCATCTCCAGATTATGAACCAACAACAAATGTGGGAAGAATTTTGGTTTCAGAAGACTGCTTTTATCGTGGCCACGAATCGTTATCAGACTTTCAAGTATCCCAGTGACATGCATAGCTGATTGGCATCTTGGCTTATACTGAGGAGCGTCCATAGGAAGGGTTAACACAGATTTCTGAATGG
Source organism: Glis glis (assembly GCA_004027185.1). NCBI lineage: Eukaryota > Metazoa > Chordata > Mammalia > Rodentia > Gliridae > Glis > Glis glis. The sequence goes on along the minus strand of PVJS01035100.1, from coordinate 16,594 downwards.
AGATAAAGAACCAGTAGAGATTATCTTAGTGAGGGAGGTGAGGGAGCCATGACAGTCAGAGGTAACGGTGTGCACAACATCAGAGAGATATATCAAAACATGGCCCATTTTACAAGGTCTAATGGTTCAGTGTGGCTGGAATTTAGAGTGTATATTTGTAAAATAGATTGCAAGTTAACAGTATACTACCTTAGTTTCATTCCTGGGTGACAGAACTAGAGTTGCAGACTTGAACTTGAGATAGGGAATAATGAGGTACTGGGTCAGGGATATTTCTTAGTTCTAGAGATTGAATTTTAGGTTCTGAGAAATATCTGAGTTGGAACTATCCAAGAAATCATTAAAAGCCCAAAATATAGCCAGGCGTGGTGGAGCACGCTTGTAATCCCAGTACTTTGGGAGGCGGAGACCGGAGGATCTGGGTTCACGGCCAGCCTCAGCTCTCTCTCTCTCTCTCTCCCCCTGTCTCTCTCTCTCTCTCTACTTAGTGAGGCCCTCCGCAACTTCGTGAGACCCGGTTTCAAAATAAAGTATAAAAAATAGGGCCGGGGGTGAAGCGCGGAGGTAGAACGCCCCTGGGTTCAATCCCTGGTACCACAAAAAAATAAAATAAAATAGGGCTGGGGGTATAGCTTGCAGGTAGAATGGCTCTGAGTTCAATCCCCAGTATCACAAAAAAAAGCCCAAAATACAAGGCACAGTATTTTGTGACCACAAAGTAAACACTAAAGAACTAAAAGACTAATTTTAAGAACTCCAACAATTCGTCAGAAATGTGTTATAAATAGGAAAACAAAGAATTTTTAAGTCTGTTTGGTGTTTTGCACTATCTTAGAACAACCTACTCTTTTCAACTTTCAACATCCTCAAAGGAAAGGATGTTTTCTCAATTAAGAAGGGCACTTGCACAAGATCAGGTGAGATCTTGGCTTCCTGTGGAGAGAGCGCTTGCAGTGAGAATTTCATTATAGCTTCTTCCTGCCATATGGAGTCAATGAGACATTCTCTTCTTTCTGTTCCAATTTATTCTTTACCCAAGGATTCTAATTGATGTCTAAAGTTACAATTTATTGAAGTTAAATCCATATGTGTGTCTATACACACATATACATAACACACATGTGTGTGTATATATATATATATATGCACATAAAAGTGCACATATGTATAAGAACTCTAAATTTAGTATTTCTTACAGACCCAGGGACAATCAGTATCAGCTTTTGAATATAGCTGTCTTGTGTTGTCAAAAAACAATCTTTCACATAAGTAATCCTCTTAAAACCTGAGAAAACACAAAATTAGATTTTTTTCTGAATGATAAGCCAGTTTCTTTCAAGTAATAAATAGCAAGGATCATAAATATTATATTGTGCATGGACCTCATCCTGTCTCATGGTAAAGTGTCTAAGAAATAATCACAAACATCAAAAAACCTTTTCCTATCAGCCACAAAATTTATGTCATTTAGAGTAGTGGTCTCGCTAACTTTGCAAACTGCCACATCTGCCAAATATTACTGCCTTATATTTGTGCTTTTACATTTCATTGAGGTAGTCAGAAATAATATTATATTTAAAAAATAAGAATACAATCTCTAAGTGCATGAATTATGTGTCTAAAGTCACACCATGTAAAAATCGAAGCCTCTCCCATGCAGATAATACTTTTAGATTTTAACCTATTTGACATGTAATACTTCTCTCTACCTTTGCTAGTATCAGAAACATAAGAGTAAAGGAAAATGGAGTATAACTACTTTCACATATTTTTAAGCATATATAAAGATAGCCTTTTTATTTTATGTACAGATTTTTTAAAAAATTTATATTCATGCAACCTTATTTTAAAAAGCTATTTTTGAGATCATAATATGGTTCATAATGATGAAGATGTGACATACATGCACACAGCACATGGTGAGCTTCCCCCAGCTCCCTCCCCACTCCCCCCTTCCCCATACAAGACATTGAGATTGGCATTGGTATTCTCACATACGCACACAGTGTCCGTGGAAGTGTTTCCTTCAAACTCTTAATCCAAGGAATTAATGCCTCAAAACCTGCATCTTTACTGCAGTTCTTGAGAAGCACTGGGAAAGATAAAGCTATTTTCTTTGTACTGTAGAACACAAAGAGCAAAGCAAATAAAATGCACAAAGTTTGTATTAATCAATAGTGTCTACCTCATTCTCTAGAAATCTTTATAGGAAGCTAATAATGAGCAGCAAACTTGAGGGGTGTTAGTTTTAATTCTCTCTGCCCCTGTGGCAGTGTTAATAAGCATCAAGGTTATCCAAAGGTGATGATTTAGGAGACTAAAAAGAAAATTTCAGGAACAGAAAAATCCAATGTACTGGTCACACCTAGATAAATCTTTGAGTGATAAAAGTCTCATAATAAAGTTGATTATGCTAAAGTAAGGAGTAACTTTTCCATGCAAGGGAAATGCCTCTCTTAAGCTGTTCTTGGATATGTTTGCATTGGGCAGACATATCCATCAAGATTTTCTGATGTCCATCTATGATTAACAAGTCTTCATGGAATCAAAATTCCATAGTAGTTTGTCTTTGTCATCCCTCGTTTCCTCCCTTTTCTCTTTCCCACTTCCTCAGTGGAGACCCTTGTCTTTCCCAACTTCTCTTTCCCTGAGTTCAAATCCTCAAGCTTTCTATGTTCTACCAAGTTAGGTAGTGTTAGAGACTGATCAATAGTTTGCACTGACTCATCAATTCTAATTCTAGTTTACCGGTAATAATAACACTTTTGTCTGTTTGTAATTTGTTAGGCACATATTCTCTTTTTATTCTCATGGCAATCCTATGAGGTAAGTACTGTAGTTAGAACAACCCTATTTATATTTATCTACATTGGTTGCTACTGTGACCCCATTTTATAAATAAGGAAAGTGAGGCTTAGAGAAATTAACATCTTGTCAGACATTACATAGTTATCAATAGCACAGATAACATGATATTAGAACATGTTACCATAGCATGCCACCAGGTATGAGAACTCTAAGCCACTTTGTTTTTAGGGAAGTAGAAAATGTCTTCTGTTAAAGATATTTCTGTGTCTTATGACAGGTAAAAAAGAAATTGTCAAGGGAATAAAGAAATCGATGACCCTTGGTCTTCCTGAAATATATGTTCTATAGAACTGGATGACCCTTAATTCTGTTCATATAGGAAAAGGATGGTACTATCTCTCATCCCTTGAGAGGCTCCTGCTGGTCTGAGTTTCTAGCAACTTCTTCCTGAAAAGTTTCCAAAACAGAAGAGAACAAGCATTCCCCTCTTCTTCCATTCTTCTTTTCAAATCTTGCACACTTTTCGTATTCCTTCCCATGTGCACCAGGATTTCCAAAGCCACCTTTCCTTTTTTAAAATCTGTTAATTTATAAACTTTATTTTGTTCGGAAAGTACCTTTGTTACTCGTCTATACTGATTTCACAGACATAGCCTACTGATGCTCCATTAGAATCTCAGTAAATAGGAAAGGTTAGCTGGGTCAGAAACAATTATGAGGGTTCTTTGAAGGACACAAGTAGGGTGCAGGGGGAGTGAAAAAACTAGGGCAGTTCCCATGAGAAGAGGGAAAGAGGGGAGGGAGCTGCAAAGATAATAAATTGGTCATGATTTACCTCATGGTTGGTGAGACAGTTCTTAAGGAATGATTATCTGTACATATTAGAATATTTATTGCCTAATTTATCAGAATGCATTTTTGATCCTGGACTCACAGATATGATTGCATGTTTTTGTTCATGCCATACAAATATGCTAGAGTCGATGACTCAGCTTCCCTCTCAGGTAATGTCTATGATTTGAATTGATGTAGAAATGAATATTAATTACCTTACTGAAAGTGACAATTGTCTACTTCGATCTACAAACTTATGAGTCATTTTCTGATATTTCCATTTTCCTTCAATGAGAAATTATATTTGAAAACAACTTCCACAGTGTGTGAAACATAGTAAATATCTAACAAATGTTAGAATTCACCTCTTTCCTTATAATTTCTATAATATTTATGAAATTCTGCAATAATTTAATCTCTGAGAACTTTGAAGTACCATCAGAGCACACCTTCTGAGAGGAGCTTGTAAAAGGTACGCTGATGGAGTTTCCATGGAAATCTCTGTTATTGCTTGTTAGTGCTGCTGTAATAAAAAATCTGAAACTAGGTAACTGATAAACAATAGAATTTTTTTTAGTACTGGGGGTTGTGACCAGTATTCCTCTGAGCTATACCACCAGCCCTATTTTATTTTTTTATTTTGAAACAGGGTTTCACTAAGTTGCTGAGGACCACACTAACTTGCTGGGGCTGGCCTCAAACCTTCAATTGTCCTGTCTCAGTCTCCCAAGTACTGGGATTACAGGGGTGCTCCACATGCCTGGCTGAGAATAGAAATAATTATTATTAATATTATTATTATTATTATTATTATTATTATTTTGCAGTCCTGGAGGCTGGGAAGTTCAAGGTCAAGTTGTTCGGCATGTTTGGTGTCTCTGAGGGCCTGGGCTCTGCTTCTTAGATAGCACCTTGAACACTGGCCCCTCCAGAAGGGATGAACTGTGTGTCTTCACACAGCAGAAGGAACATTAGGGCAGTAAGTCTAGCTAGTGCCCTTCAACCCTTTTCTAAGAGCATTCATCCATTCATGAAGGCAGAGCATTTCCACCTGAAGGCCCCACACCTCTTAGCACCATTGCATTGGGGACGAAGTTACAACAGGAATTCTGGAGAGGACACAAACACTGTAACCACAGGGGTCTCCTTTTCTTGTAAACACACTAGACATGAGCATGACTGCTACAGGTGTTACACGTAAACCCCTTTGCTGAATCTTTCTTACAAATGACTGAGCAGTTACCCTGCTAGTGCCCTAGGGATGCAATCATCATGTGTCTTTTGATAATATTGTACGATATAAAGCTTTATTAATTCACATACATTTAAATTAATTCTCAGAATTCTATACCTACCTATATCCTGACTCTGTATCTAATTTTATGCTAAAATATACTTATTACAATAAAGCTTTGACAGTTCTTTTTAAAAATGTTGATAGTAATCTTCCGAATGCATTTCCCCTGATAATTACCAGCCCTTAATTCAGTACTACAGAATATTCAAAACTAATGTTAGCAGCCATACTTTGGAGAGCTAAGTAGCAGAAGTAATTCAGCTGTCACTACCCTGTACTGTAGAAGAAAATGCTATGACTTCTAACTTTCAATGTTAATAATGTAGAGACAGGAAAGCTCTAAAAATATATATTGTCTGAAAAATAAAACTGACAAGATGTTATGGCTTGTGTATTTTCAATTTGGAGAAGTTGACTCGACACTCATTTGGACTTTTAAAAGCTCGCTGGTCTATTGGAGGTAGGAACTCTACTAAAGAGAACCATTTTTGTTTTTATTTTATTTTATTGGTACTGGGGATTGAGCCCAGGGGCATTCTACCTCAACTACACCCCTGGCCCTTTTTATTTTTTATTTTAAAACAGGGTCTTGCTAAATTGCTAAAGATCTTGCTAAGTTGTTGAGGCTGGCCTTAAACCTGCAATCCTCCTGTCTCAGCCTCCCAAGTACTGAGATTACAGGCATGCACCACCACACCTAGCAAGAGAACCATTTTTAAAGCAGGGATTGAGTGACTGATATTTATACACACACACACACACACACACACACACACACGCATATGCATACAGTGTCTTGATGTGCATTTCATATCCAAGAATCATTTCATGATGAATAAATTAAATGTTGATGTAATAGTTATAAAAATCATTCAGACAGGCAACTGTAGAACAGAATGTAAACAGAAAATAGTTAATACTTTCGCTTGCTCGGTTTGGGACTGATAGATATTTCTCCAAAGTACTTGAAAATATCAGAGAAGAGGATGTGTTGAAGCAAAGTCAATAATAACTGTGAAGCTGTTTTTCATATTCATAGCTTTTGTAAAAATAAAACAAATATCTAGTAGGCTATTTGAAATTTAATGAACTATCAAATACTTCTGCCAGTGAAATCATATATTAATACAGTTGCAAATCGAAGTCTCATCATATATATGATACAGCTTTTAGTTTTATTTTCTCTCATCAACAGTAAATTATATAGTTAGCTCTTTGTATTTCTTCCTTTGTGCTGCTAGTGAATAAAGTCAAAGCCCTAGTTTGAGACTAACCTCTAGCAAATTTACAGGATTGCCTGACTTTTGACTATAAACTGGTTTCTGATCTATAATTTTGCTTTCTTTTCTTTTTGCTTCATTGTTCCTAACTTATTTTATCTTCTTCGATTTTATGACTCATTATAGTCCAACCTGAAATACATACAGTGGAATGATTTTATTTTGAAACAGTGAATTTTTAATGGCTATTTTTTTTCTCTATAGAACACTATGCCTGAACCCCTGGCAACCCAAGATAAGTCATTAGTAAAATCTCCTTTGTCTTCAACCAGTCTTCTGAACCTTGCTGCTACTTCTTGATCCAAATGCAAACCAGTTCTCCTCAGAGGACACTAAATCCCCTGTTGCCTTTATAAAGTGGTGTACACCTCTCTTTATGTCACCGGATGTGGAACGGGAATTGACTATCCTTCTCTCTCAAATCCCCTATCTTTGAATCTCTTGTCCTTAAACCAGAGCAGCTTTCCTCTGCTTGTGGACGTCATTTACAACCCTGAGTCCCTCATTCACTCCTTCAGTACTTTAACTCTTTGTTCATGGTCATTCTTCCCCAATAACTCCATAGTAGAAAGCACATCATAAATGCACAGAATACAATGTGCACATTATAATATGCAATATACAAAAGCATAATAAAATATATAATATCCTAATATTTAACTTATTTATTTATTTATTTATTTATTTATTTTGTGGTACTGGGGGTGGAACCCAGGTGCCTTCTACTTCTGGGCTATACCCCCAGCCCTATTTCATTTTTTATTTTGAAACATGGTCTCACTAAGTTGCTGAGGCTGGCTTTGAACTTGTGATTCTCCTGTCTCAGCCTCCCATGTACTGGGATTATATGCGTGCTCCACCACGCCCCGTTAGCATTTTCATGTGAGGTAGTGACTTCTCTACCAGTAAATACTATCAAGCAAATAGATACAGCAGGCCAAATCCATCCTATATGGCGCTTATATCTTGTTTACCCATTTGGGGGAAGATATGCTCTTCTCTAGATTAGCAGCAGAATTATCAGTGTTATCAGTGCACAATTTATTCATATGGAAAATCATAACCAAGAGGTTAAATGCTTTGCCAAAAAATCAATAAATATATCTGTCTGCCTATTGAACTAGAGACATATAAATTGGAGGCATTAAAATCATTTGTATGATGTGTTTTTTTAAATTTTGTGCTCTGACCTTCCTAAACTGGATAATTTAACAAGGCGAGTTTCAGACTTTAACTAATTTGTAGTCACTGAACCAATGTGCCCCTGTGATTTACTTTAGAATAACCTCTGTTTTACCAGATGGTCGACCAACCACATGACTTTAATAATGAGATCACCACACACCTGCATGGTTCACTTATGCTGCTTAATTTAACAGAGATATAATTATAGTAACCCATCAAATTATTTACTTTATTAATTTTAGAAGAGACATTTCTGGAGAAAAGAACACATGTATAAGTAGTACCCAATAGTTTTAATGTGATATTCCATGAAAATTGTAATTTCTAGTATTTGATAAATAGTATTTTCTTATCCCCTGTTTTTCTTTTTTTTTAAGTACAGTGCCGTGGATGTATTTGCTAATGTATAAATGTTATAGTCTCTTTTAAATATCAGATTCCTGCTTACTAAATTCCTGGAGTTATAACAGAACAGGAAAATCATTCGTTAAACTTGCGTGAAAAATAATTTTGTTCTCACTTGCATTTATATCATTTCAAATCAGTAGCCAAAAGCCAGAAACTAATTCACTGGAGTTGTTTTCTACAATCTACCTTGATTATGTACTATGGAGCAATTTAATTAAGGAGACTCTTTGCCTTTTGTATATAAAAGAGTTTTCATCCTCCCTTTTGAATAAGTGAGACAAATCTATTAAATATTAAACACCATGCTAAGCTGCATTGTCTCATTATCCCAGTCTTCAGACATATCACTCGGAAGTATCACTGCTGGTTTTTATAAAGTAACAGCCTCAAAGATGAGAATTAGATTCACCAAAACAACTTAAACAGCAGAGCCTAGATTCAGAATTTCCTTTCTGATATTCCTTTTTTTTATTATTAAGACATAAAATTTGCACATATTTACGGAGTACAGTATAATAATTCAGTACATGTATGCAATGAACATTCAAATCTTAATCTCCAAGATTCCAGAGATTCCTCTTAAGCTCATAATCACTATGCAGAATAAAGTTTGACCTTGTCATTCAGTAGTGTCTTTGGGGAGGATAACAATTAACAAAAGCAAACCCACTTGGCTTCAGTGTTTACATGGGGATTTTTTATTACACTAGTTTATGTGCTAATCTGGTAAATTTGCAATCTTATTACAAATCTGAACATTCAAAGTGGAGAAGAACTAAAGAGGACCAGAACTTCTTCTCCCAGGAAGTGTTTTGTATGGCATCAAGTTCAAAGTACTTTTGTAGAGAGACTAAGGAGACTGTTTAGAGAAAGAGCCTGCTGGTGGCAAGCACCTATACTCCCAGTACTTGGGGAGGCTGAGGCCAGAGGATTGCAGGTACAAGGCCAGCCTCAGCAACTTAGCAAGACCCTGTTTCAAAATTTAAAAAAAAGTAGGGCTGGGGGTGCAGCTCAGTAGTAGAGCAACTCTCCGTTTAATTCCCAATACCACACACAAATAATAACAATAAAATAATAATAATGATAATATTGAAAGTTACTTGCCCTGTCTCTGCATGTGCCCTGGGCATTGCCCCACACCTACTCATTTTACATTCCTTCCTGCAGGCTGCTGTCAGGATTACCATACACATAGCTTCACACATAGGGTTCTAATCACTGAGGCCCCTCTGGCTCCAATGAGATGTCATTAAGGCCTTTATTATTTTTTGCCTGTTCTATTCAGCTTAATTTATTTTTAAATATACTTTTATTGATACATTGCAATTGTACATCAAAGCGAGGTTCAAAGTGATACAAACATCCATGCACACAGCATTCGGTGTACCCCCTCCTATCCCCTCCTCCTTCCCCACACATGTTAATGAGATTGGTGTTCATATCTGTGGATATGGACATAGCATTATTTGATCTGTTTCCTTTATTGGTGCTCCTTTTCTGCCTCCCCACCTCCCTCTCCAAATCCCCTTCCACTATTCTAATGCTTTTTCTCCTGGTTTATCTGAAGTCCCTTTTGTTTCCTATTTTCTCTCCAACTTCCAAATTTGAGAGAAAACATATGACCCTTGACTTTCTGAGACCGGCCGATCTCAGCCTAATATTCCCTTTCCCCATACTGTCTACCGTATGAAATGTTGTCTGCTTTCCGATAAACAATCATGATAAAATGGCAGTAACTCTCAGAGTCTCTAGTAAAATTCCATTCTGGAGCTCACTTTGGCCTTCTCGGAGCCGTGCAGCTTGGATTTGTACAGATGTTTCAACTTGAATATTCATAAAAGAGGGTACCTTTGTGAAACAAAAAAAAATGCCATTTGTTTCTTATTTCTTACATATAGAAAGTAACACCTATAACTTCTATGGTCACATGTAATTTTGAAACTTATTCTAGGTTAGCCCTGAAATGAGATGCAAACATGTTATGATCTAATGCCACTTTATAGTTGCCCACACTTCACTTATTTGTGCATTTTAATAGCTTTCATCACGTTTTTTTGTGATGCTGGGGATAACACCCCGGGCCTCACTAATGTCTGGCAAGGCCTCTACCACTTAGCTATATCCCCAGCCAGAGATGTATCTCTTTTAAATGAAAACAATCAAATTAGTTCCAGGATTGAGTCAGTATATGCATTTCATATTAAGCCTGATGGGCAAGGAATGGAAATGGCGTGTCACAAAATGTTTAAATTAAAAATATGAGTGGTGAGGGAGCCGGGGGGAAACTCACCAACTGCTGTGTGCATGTATGGCACTGTCACTATTTAGTACATTATGATGTGGGATTGTAAGACTATAATGCACCAATAAAAGTGTAAAAAATAAAAACATGTTAAGAATAAGTGGCTTGGTCTTAACTTTAGACGTATTAATAAATGGCAGCTCATAGTGCATTAATTATTATTCATATGTAACTGTTAATTGCACGGTTTGTAGTTCTATTAAGAAATGAAAGTGCACGGAGTTAAGGCTTATCTCAAAATCCAGTTCTGCATTCTGACAACAGCAAGATTGAATAGTTGATGTATTAATCAAATATATCATGGAAAATAGGAATGTATAATTTTTTTTGAGAAAAACCATATTCTGAAATGTAATTCCATGTGTATAAAGGGAAGTTCTTGTGTAATTTGGAATTATAGTCACTAATCAGGTTATTAAATTTTTAGAAGTGTCCCAATAAAAACATAAAGGATTAGAAGTTTCAAAGGGCAGCTGAAATACACCCTCAGAAGCTGCCCTGGAATATACTATCATTGATTTTTGTAGCAGCCAAGGAAAATCAAATAAAATATACATATAGTGGAGTTCAAACAAAACCAATTAAGCATTACAGTGAAGACTAAGTAGTGCTAATTAGTGCTAATTGCTTTTTAGTGTTGAAAAAAACAAAATAAAATTGTCTTTAAAAAGAAAAAGCATGGACTTAAAAATGAACAAAATTGCCAAAATGAATTGCGAAGTAAATAGGATTTCCCTAACTGTAAAAAGAGCATGCATCGTGGCAGTGGAAGTAGGCTAGTTGCTCACTTTTACAAATGGGGAAGAGAGAATTAAGCTATTAGCTGTTGGGGTAAAAGCAGCACCCTGCCTCATGTTTGCATCTGATCGCAAGGCAAACTCATTAAAGTGAGAAGGACCCAATTAATTATGTAAAACCAAAGCGGTCCACTCCTTCCCCTACTCCACTGTAGGAATTGCCAGGACACCACTATATTTAGACGCTGGACTCTTCTGTTTCCCCAGTTCTCATTTCACACACCAGACTAATGCAGAGTTTTCTAGCAGATTTATTAACTCCCTTAAGACCTACTAATAGAATTATGTTGACTTTATTAAATATTATGAAAAAAAAACCCTGATCCTGTTGAAAAGAATAGAAACCATGAAACCCATGCTTCTAGCATCGGTCTAGGAACGAGAACCCAGTCATGCACCCCTGGATGCATTGTTGGAGGCATTTGTTCTTGGAAACAAATATTTCTCAAATGCCTACTATATGGCAAGAGGAACTTTGCCCATGCGAATTTGCTCACAACCCCCTTATAAGTACAGGGGCATTTATGTACATCTTACCAAAACTGCTGCTCAGAGAGGTTAAAATCCAAAGACCTAGCAAGGAGCAGAGCCAAAATTCAAACCCTGAGTCCATGTGATTCCCAAAGCCTCTTTGCAAGGTCCTACCAGGCCACATCCATGGGGATCTTTGGTTTTTATGTCCATCACCATATCCAAGTACCTGGAACAGGGTTCAGCACATAGTAAGTTTCCAATAGACAAGTGCTGAATAAAAGAAGGTCTGTTCTGGTGCACAGCCTGCTGACACTAGTGCCTCTGGGGTCGGGGTACCTGATGGAAGTGAATAGGACAGTACCTTCACAGTCATTTAGCTTGCGTCAGTCTGTTTGAGCTCTGAGGGGTTTTTGTTTGCTTGTTTTGCCTTTCCTTGAATGGGATTGCATCTCTAAACATGGGAAAGGCAGGAGCCAGTCTTCATGGCTTTAACCATCGTAGCACACTAATGAGAGTCATGCAGACAGCAGTGCTTCGCAGAATCAATGAGGCCATATTAATCATTGTCTGTTAAAACAAATCAATATAGGCTGAGGATGTAGCTCATTGGTTGAGCACTTCCCTAGCATGTGCAAGGCCCTGGGTTCAATCCCCATTAGCCCCCTCCCAAAAAACCAATAGATAAATCATTAACCCACACTAATTTTTCATTCAAAAGAACTATACATAGCCTATCAAGATCAGTAAAGTAGATTTGCCTCCCTTTATTAAAAAAAAATTAGGAAAAAATGAGAACAATATGCTAAGTGAGACCAGCCAGTCTCAAAAAGTCAAGGGTCATATGTCTTCTTTCATATGTATAAGCTAGAGAGAAAATAGAAAAGAAAGGGGACTTCAGATAAAAGAGGAGACCAGTAAAATAGTGGAAAGGGAGGAAGGGGGGGGAAGGGAGGCTTGAGGAAGGAAAATGATTAAATAATGTCAGTTCACATATGAAGATATCACCACCGATCTCACTAACATGTATGGGGAGGGGGGGGAAGGGAGATGGGATTCAGAGGGAAATACACCAAGTGTTATGTGTATATATAATGTACCACTCTGAATCTCACTACCATGTACAATTGAAATGCACAAAGGAAGTTATTATGATTAGTATTATTATTATTTGTGGTGCTGAGGGTTGAACCCAGGGGCATTCTACCTCCGAGCTGCACCCCCAGTCCTAGTTTTTATTCTTTATTTTGAAACAGGGTCTCAGTAAGTTGCAGAGGGCCTCACTAAGTAGCTGAGGCTGGCTGCAAACCTGTGATCCTCCTGTCTCAGCCTCCCAAGTACTGGGATTATAAGTGTGTACCACCACGCCCGGCTACAAAGGAAATTATCTTAAAAAGAAAAAAAAAAAGAAAGGACAGAAGTTGGAGTAGTAAAGTCCCTTAATAGTATCCCACATTTTCTATGATATTCAAGTATAAAGGAGAGGTTTTACTCATAGAATAGGATGAGGTCTTCTCCAAAATGGCTTAAATTTAAAAACAAACAATGATTGCTTACAGCCAGAAACCTCCTCTGCTGTGGCAACTGTTGTATAGTGGAAGCTTTCTTGTTGCAGTGTGTTTGGATTGTGGCTGTAGGTAGAGTGGAGTGCAAGCTGTGCGAAAAACCAGGCGTGCGCTCTGGTCACTGAAGACGAGGGTGTAGCTAAAGCAGCATTGGTCGGCCGGGGATTTGGATCCATTTCATTGGCTCCTGTATCCGTAGTGTCTAGAAAAGTACCTATCATAAAGATGATACACAATAAATATATTTGAAATGGATCGGTACATAAAAATAATTCTGAGGATAGTGATAACAAACACAACAGTACAGTATGTCAGAGAGGAAGTACTAGGAATATTATCCCCTGAAATGAGAGAGGTGCTGGAGCATTTAAAAAATATTTTCTCCAAAAGGAAAAAAAATATAAATATAGCTTAGGAGAGAGGAGAGGGTGCTTGAAATATTAGGGTTTCCCCTAAACAAATGTATTTGGAATTCAGAAACATGAGCACATTTGGGAAGGTTACTTTCATGGAAGCTTAAACCTGAAGTCAATCCATATGCAATATATTGTATAGTTGCAAGCTAAAATTCAGTGAAAATTAAGAATGACATATGGATACTTATTATCACCGTTATTCAACATTGTTTTGAAAGTAATACAATAAATAATTAAATCATTTAGTATTTCCTTTTATTGATAATTACATGCCAGAGTATTTAAAGATTTTTAAAAACTTGGTAAGATGTCTAGAAACAAGGTAAGCATTTATTAGAATGCAATAATTTGCTCCAAATAGGATTGAAAATAATCCTATTTTCCAAAAACAATAATGCAACTAAGAATATATTTAGCAAGAAATATGTGTATTCAGCCTCTGAAAAAAGGAACAAACACCCATTGAAAGACATAATCCCAGTATTTGGGAGGCTGAGACAAGAGGATTGCAGGTTCAGGCCCACCAGCCTCAGCAACTTACTGAGGCCCTTGGCAACTTAGTGAGACCCTGTTTCAAAATAAAAAATAAAATAGGGCTGGGGGTGTAGCTCAGAGGTAGAATGCCCAGTGCTGCCCAAAAAAAAGAAAGAAAAGGAAAAAAAACATTCACAAATAGACATATCAATATGTAGATATCCTAAAATTCTCATGTCTCATATCACATATAAATTTGATTTAATTACAATAAGAATTCAGAAAATATGAATGGAGCCAAGAACAATTTTGAGAAAAAAGTGCACTTATGTATGTGTTGGTCAGGATTCTAGCTGCTTCAAGAGCCAAAATTCAAATCAAGTTGCCTAAAATATTTTTTCCTCTTATTTTCTTTTTCTTGTTTACTTCCCAGTTCATTGTGAATACCTGACTCTTTTCATTTGCCTGTTATGACTATTTTAAAATTCCATTTCAATTTCTAAGCATTACTTTATTGAATATTCACTCTATGCTAATCTCTTGTTCCATTTCTTCACTTAATTTCCCCAACACTAAGTTTCCGAGATCAGATGAGATCGGGCGCGTTCAGGGTGGTATGGCTGTAGACTCCAACACTAAGTTTGTACCCATTTCATGAATAAGAAAGCTGAAGAAACTGGAGTTTCAGTAAATTAGTATTTGGAAACTCAGGTTGTCTGACTGAAAAGCAAATCAAATACTTTTTCAATCCCCTCAATTTTAAGTATATCTCACGATAGAAAGAATAACAAAGCCTCATTAGCCAAATGGACATGGCATAGATAAGTCATGTAATTTCAACCGCTCGTCACATATCCAGTGTACTATATCACTTTCATTCTATTCTGTTCTGTTTAAGGTAGCAAAAAGAAAGAGTATGTATCTGAGAGTTAGGAGATTGGGATTCTGGCCCCAGGTCTGCCACTAACAAGCTTTGTGACCTTGGGAAGTCACTTCACCTCTGTGATCCTTGGTGTCACATCTAAAAAATAATGGGAGGTGAATGAGAACATCTCCACAGTCCGATCATGTGGTTCCCTGATGAGAAGATGGATTGTGAAGCCTGTCTGGCTCCAAAACCCATACTTTTGTTTTCTGTGCAAGTTGGTGCTTATTTATTTGTGTAACACTTCTATTTATAACAATACAAGTGAATGTCCTGTCCTTCACTCCACCTGTCTCACTCCACAGACAGGAAGGATGTTTGACTGTGGACGGGCCTCCAGAGACAGGACAAAAACTTGCCGCTAACTCCTTTCTGTGACCATGTGGTACAGACTCAGGTTGGGAGTCCCTTGGGCAGTGAGCACAGGTTCTTGTTTACTGCAAGTAGATTTGTTTGTACTTTAAGTTAGTAATCTTATTTTAAAACCAAGAGACTACTAAAATAATGCACCCTATATCCATGTAAAATAATAGCAGATATAACTTAATAGAAAATTATTACAATAATTTAAGAAAACTAAAATCAAATCAAATATAAATATAAAATTTTAATATTGAGGATAATTTTTAAATTTTCTATTAAAACCTCCTGCTCCTCCTTTAAAGGATAACATTTAGAGTATTTAATTAAAAATTTAAATTATATTGTGGATCTTTTGTTTCTCCATATGAAATTTAGGACTGATTTTTCTAGGTCTGTGAAGAATGACATTGGCATTTTGATAGGAACTGCATTGATTCTATAGATCACTTTTGGTAGAATGGCTATTTTTGTGTGTGTGTGTGTGGTACTGGGGATTGAACCCAGGGGCGTTCTACCTCCGAGCTACACTCCCGGCCCTATTTTTCATACTTTATTTTGAAACTGGGTCTCACAAAGTTGCGGAGGGCCTCACTAAGTAGCTGAGGCTGGCTGCGAACCTGGATCCTCCAGTCTCAGCCTCCCAAGTACTAGGATTACAAGCATGCGCCACCACACCCGGCTTAGAATGCCTATTTTGATAATATTTTTTCTGCCTATCCAAGATCATCTTCAATTTCTTTCTTTAGTGTTTTATAATTTTCATTGTACAGGTCTTTTACTTCGATTGTTAGGTTTATTCCTAGGTATTTTTTTGCTTTTGAGGTTATTGTGAATGGGATTGTTTTCTGGATTTTTTTCAGTGGATTCGTGGTTGGCCTATAGAAAAGCTACTGTATTTTAGATTGATTTTGTATCTCACTACTTTGCTGAATTTGTAATCAGCTCTTAAGAGTTTTTGGGTCTTCTAAATATAGAATCATGTCATTTACAAATAGAGATAATTTCAGTTCTTCTTTTCCTGTTGAATTCCTTTTATATCCTTATCTTGCCTTATTGCTCTGGCAAGTCTCAGGTCTATATTGAGAAGGAGTGGTGATAGTGGGCATCCTTGTCTTGCTCCTGATTTTTAAAGGGCATTCCTGCAGTTTTTCCCCTTTCAATATGATGTTGGCTTTGGGTTGAGTGTATATTGCCTTAATGATGTTGAGGTAAGTTCATTTTATTCAGATTTTCTACAGTGTTTTTAACATGAATGGGTGTTGGATTTTGTCAAATGCTTTTTCAGCATCTATTGAGATGATCATGTGATTTTTGTTCTTAGTTCTATAGCCAAAGCAATTCTCAGCAATAAGAATCATGCAGGAGGCATCATAATTCCTGACTTCAAATTATGCTACAGAGCTACAGTAATAAAAAGAGCATGGTATTGGCACAAAAACAGACACATAGACCAATGGAACAGAATAGAA
>PVJS01035099.1:0-21219 GCA_004027185.1 Glis glis | reverse complement strand
GGAAGGAAGGAAGGAAGGAAGGAAGGAAGGAAGGAAGGAGAGAGAGAGAAAGGGAGGGAGGAAAGGAAGGAGGGAGGGAGGAAGGAAGGAAGGAAGGAAGACAGAAAGGTCTGCCCCAAGGGAAGATAGTCCCTGGGTACCTTTGAGGATGGACTAGCATGGTTCTTCAGAATGGGGAGCAGAGAAGGAACCCTGATAATCAAGTGGGGAAACAAATTTATTTATTTATTTATTTATTTATTTATTTATTTATTTATTGCAGTACTGGGGATTGAACCCAGGGGCATTCTACCTCCAAGCTACACCCCCAGCCCTTTTTTTTTAATTCTTTATTTTGAAACAGGGTCTCACTAAGTTGTGGAGGGCCTAATTAGCTGAGGCTGGCTGCGAACCCGGATCCTCTGGTCTCAGCCTCCCAAGTACTGGGATTACAAGTGTGCGCCACTACGCCCGGCAGGAAACAAATTTAGAAAAGACAAAAATGAGGTAGGATAGAAAAAATAAAATATTAGGTAGAAAGGAGATGAATTGGGAAGGAAAGGGAAAATAGAGTTTTAAAACCTAGATAATCCTTAACTTCACTTTACAGGGTCTGCCCTTTCTTAGGCAAAGTCCTTAACAGGCCTAGACTTTTTCATCATAATGGTCTATCTGGCCTGTCCTTTTCTTAGGCAAAGGCCCTCAATAGGCCTGACCTACACTTTTTAATCATAATGGCCCATCTTCACACCTGAACTTCTGGGATGCTTGGCAAACAAAAAAATCCCTAAAGGAAGTGTCACATTTGTCAAGCCCAGCACCCTATCTTCACGCCTAAACTTCCTTGATGCTTGGCAAAAAAACAAAAACAAAAAAACCCCAAAGGAAGTTTCACCATTGTGGAGCCCAGGCATCACCCAGCACCCACCAATGAAATGGCGAGACCCTAAGGATTCAAAGAAAGGAGACCTGCCACCCCATGTCACCCCATCCCTGCCATGCGTCCCCAGCCACCCCCCTCAGTGTCCCCTATAAAAGGATTGTAAAGACCCCAAGGGCTTCTCACACTCTCCCTTGAAAGTGTATCCCCACTTTTCCTAAATAAAACCTCTGTCTTTGTCTCTGACTGGAGCGCGCTGAAATTCTTTTCCACCGCGGAAGCCAAGGACCCCGAGGTTGAGGAGGTGAGTTTCCATCCCCAAACCTGACGACTCCTCACGACTCTCCATGGAATTATCATGTTTTCCTGTGACAAAAATAGTCACTTTGAGGTAGGAGAGAAAAAATAAAAGAAATAGATAGAAAGGAGACATAAAGGAAGAACAAGGAAAATAGAACTCTTCCTTCCTTCCTTCCTTCCTTCCTTCCTTCCTTCCTTCCTTCCTTCCTCCCTCCCTCCCTCCCTCCCTCCCTCCCTTCTTTCTTTTTTTCTTTCTTTCTTTCTTTCTTTCTTTCTTTCTTTCTTTCTTTCTTTCTTTCTTTCTTGTGGTACTGGGGATCAAATTCAGGGGCATTCTACCTCTGAGTTACACCCCCAGCCCTATTTTTTATTTTTATTTTGAAACAGGGTCTCACTAAAGTTGCTGAGAGTCTCACTACTTGCTGAGGCTGTCCTTAAACCTCTGATCCTCCTGTCTTAACCTCCCAAGTATTGGGATTACAGGTGTGTGCCACCATGCCTGGCAAAATGTAACTTTAATATGGAGGCCTGTGGCAAAATTCCCAAATACCCTCACTCCTCAAGCCAGGCCTATCCCCCCCCCCTGCACCCCTGCCCTGCCAGGACTGTTACATCCAAATTTCTGGGGAATTTATAGGTCTTCACTAATTACCCTGAGCACTGTCAAGTATCCTCAAAAAGGTATATTTTGCTAGGCGTGGTGGCGCATGCTTGTAATCCTAGTACTTGGGAGGCTGAGACAGAAGGATCGTAGGTTCGTGGCCAGCCTCAGCTATTTAGTGAGGCCCCCTGCAACTTAGTGAGACCCTGTTTCAAAATAAAGAATAAAAAATAGGGCTGGGGTTGTAGCTCAGAGATAGAATGCCCCTGGGTTCAATCTCCAGTACCGCAAAAAAAAAAAAAAAGGTTATTGTCGCTTATAGATTGGCTCCTTAGTGAAGGCCAAAGCCACCACTAGTCATCGTTGTGTTCTTCTGTTTGGCAAAATGAATTTGCTGAATGAATGAGTCTTAATTAGGGCTGATATGGATGTTTAGGTGGTAAATGGAGCTAGCTAGCAGACCCATGACCCAGTCAGTCCGACCGTCCTGACTAAACAAACTTCTAGACACACACACACACATTTTTCTTTTTTTTTTTTTTGGTGCTGGGGATTGAACCCAGGGGCCCAGGGGCATTTTACCTCCAGCCTACACCCCCAGCCCTTTTTATTTTTAATTTTGAAACAGCGCCTTCCTAAGTTGCTGAGGCTGGCCTGGAACCTGTGATCCTCCTGTCTCAGCCTTCCAAGTACAACACACCTACACACACACACACACACACACACACATCTTGATGGCTTGATAGTAATTTCAGGTCAGTTAGAATTCTCATGCAGTTTAAAAACCTTTGAATGACTATCCTGGCTTAACTGCAATAGTCCAGCCCGATGGCATTAGCTTCCACTGTTTACACACTAGAACACTCCCCTCTTACAGGAAGGTGGGGTACTGCTCACGTGTAGGGTCATTTCTGTTCCCATCCCTGAGTGCAAAGAAAAAATCTTGAAAATTCAAATTGCGTTTTGTCAAATCTGTGGGTTCCTCAGGGGCTGGCGAGAGGTGTACCTTTGTGTTCTCTGTGTAAACAGTTTGCAAAGGAAATGGGAAGTGTCAACAAGACCTGGACACAGGGTTTTCCTAGTTGAAGGAGGCAGCCCTGTTCAGGGATTTAGACATTTACATCTAAACAGTGTAACTGCAGACAGTAGGAGCGGGTAGAATTAGGCTGCTGCTTGATGTGCTCATTACAATTCTCTCCAATCTCTCCAGGCTGTTTGGAAAGAGAACTTAGAATTGGAAAGAACTGAAACCTAGTGAGGCTAAGGGAACGGGGAATGTGCTCCATTTGGAGTATGCCAAGAGTTTTGTGTACAACATCTCGTTTAATTCTCTCAAAAACTCCGAGGTGAGTATTTTATTACTATTATTAACCATGCTGTTGATGGAGAAATGAAACCACTTAACCAGAGAGAGAAATTAAGTTGTAACCTGCCTGGATTTACACTGTTAGTGAGTGGAGAGATTAACTGAAGTCTACTGAGAGCTAAGGTTGATTTGGTCCCTAAGAAGGACGTTTGAAGGTCATTCTTTGCCTACCAGGGACAAAACTAAGATTGAGTGTTCCAAATCTGTGTGTGTGTGTGTGTGTGTGTGTGTGTGTGTGTGTGTGTTGCTGGGGATTGAACCCAGAGCCTCACACATGGGTTCTCACCCAGCTCTGCAGGTTCCAATTTTTACATCAGCAAAGAACATCTGCATCTTAGTTCCCATTATTATTATACATAGAAGGCCGAATTTCTTAAATCAGAAAAAAATCAGACATTCTATAAATTCAAGTTAGCTTTTTAGTCAGCTCCTCACCAAATTTACTATTATCAAGATATTTATATTTCATCCATTCACAAGCTGTCTAAATAGCAGCGAAAGTTGTATTCACATCATGATCAGGAACGGCAACAAAAAAATGCACAAATGTCTTTTTTCCATTTCCCCTTCGTTTGAGATTTGCAACACATCTAATGTAATTGATGTGGTATAGTTTCTGTCCTTAATTTTAAAAATTAAAAAAAGTGCACATTCAATGTGACATATTTGGAGAGGAGTACATTTCTCTTTTATTTGAGAAGTTTCTCCGCAACTGGCCACACAGCTCAGACTTATCCTGCAATGTGCACACACACTTGTCCTGGTCGTGTGCACAGGATAAACATGGAAACGTAGCCATTTGTAAGGCACAAGCCTTGTTTAGGCCTTCTACCTCCCCGTGCTGGGCTGGCCACACGTGCAACACCAGGAAACTCAGTGTTAGTCATTACCCAGTAGCCTCAAGAGAGCTTGGGTGGGGGCGGGGTGGGTCTGAGGGGCTAAGGAAGAGGCGCCTGGAGGGAGATGGGTGTTGGCTGCACCTGGCATATGGTAGATGCTCAACCAAGAGGGAAGGAGGAAGACAAAGGTGAACGTTCAGGGCCCAGGAGCAACTTAAAGGAATAGAAACGCATTGCCCAAGAGGGGCTTAGATCTCTGAGCATCTGCCGGCTTCTCTGTCCTTCCTGGGAGAATTCCAGGGGCCCGCTCCCGGCCTTCTTTCTTCTTCCTCCTTTGATCAAGCTTTCAACCGAACATAGCTCCAGGGAGACCTCAACGTCCTCCAAAACAGAAAAACAGAGGAAAGATGGATTGTGGCAAGTCTCTCTCTCTCTCTGCTCACTAGTGTGGAAAAACCACCACAGAGGCAAGGAGCTAAAAACGTTTAAATCTATGACCTAATAAGCTAAGTTGATCACACACACACACACACACACACACACACACACACACACACACACCACCCAATCATCAAAAACGTCATAACCCCTGATGATGTAATCACTGCATCTATGATGTTATCATTGTGATCAAAGGCTTTCCTAAAACATCTCATTACCTGGGCGCAGTGGTGCATGCCTGCCATCCCAGCACTTGCTGAGACAGGAGGATCGCAGGTTCGCATCCAGCCTCAGCAACTCGTGAGGCCCTCTGCAACTTAGTGAGACCCTGTTTCCAAATAAAAAATAAAATAGGGCTGGGGGTGTAGCTCCGAGGTACAATGCCCCTGGGTTCAATCCCCAGTACCAAAGGAAAAAAGTCTTATTAAACCTTATTTGATCCAGTCACACTCCATGCTCAGATCAACACGTGAGCTTGACATACAGTCTTCAAAGGCGCAGATCAGCCTCGTTTCTTCTTTACCCGCTAGCGGGTAAGTTCACCCAAGAGCATGGGCATCCGACGCTGGCCCACTATTTCCTCCTGTGACACAAAGGAGCTGTTGCAATCACAGGAGGGTTGTTGAATGGGAGCTGAAAAATCACAAGTGTACAGCCAGGCATGGTGGCACATGCCTGTAATTCCAGTACTAGGGAGGCTGAGACAGGAGGATCACAGGTTCGAGGTTGGCCTCGGCAACTTAGCAAGACCCAGTTTCAACATAAAAAATAAAATCAGGCCGGGCGTGGTGGCGTATACCTGTAATCCCAATACTTGGGAGGTTGAGACAGGAGGATTGCAGGTTCGCGGCCAGCCTCAGCTACTTAGTGAGGCCCTCCGCAACTTAGTGAGACCCTGTTTCAAAAATAAAGAATAAAAAATAGGGCTGGGGGTATAGCTCGGAGGTAGAATGGCCCTGGGTTCAATCCCCAGTACCTCAAAAAAAAAAAAGTGTTCCATAAATAATCTTCAGATGAATGAGTATATAAATGAGCGGGCGAGCAGGCAATGGGACTCTTTACAGCCTTCTGCTCTAATGATATGGGAAGGGTTGAACAAAATGGAAAGCGTCCATGTCTTCTTAACGTGGGTGGATTTAAAGACTAGTCCATTTGATTCGATTTGAGATGTTCTCACCTTGTGGAATGTATGTTAATCATAGGGTGACAGTGCAGCACGGCTGCCCGGCCCAGGTCAGCTCACGCCTGCTGTCCCTGTAATTACTGAGAGTCCTTCATTCTCAAATGTCCTATGGTCTGGATGATACGTTATTTGCTCACCCTAATTACTGACGGG
This sequence comes from Glis glis, assembly GCA_004027185.1. Taxonomy (NCBI): domain Eukaryota; kingdom Metazoa; phylum Chordata; class Mammalia; order Rodentia; family Gliridae; genus Glis; species Glis glis. Next base: position 15,477 of record PVJS01035099.1, on the reverse strand, counting down.
GGCTTCTTCCGAACAGCAGGCAGAGGCTACCAGGCCTGGGGTTTGCGAGAGGGGGGGCCCAAGAAACGAGTGGGGAGCACTTGCTTCCTAAGCAAACGCTTTCTGCTCCCAATGCCTGGATTCTGGGGGCAACATTTAGAGAGGTGAAAACAAAGTGTATTTCTTTTAAGTTTATGATAACATGCCGGGCGTGGTGGTGCACGCTTGTAATCCCAGTACTTGGGAGGCTGAGACTGGAGGATCCGGGTTCACGGCCAGCCTCAGCTACTTAGTGAGGCCCTCCGCAACTTCCTGAGACCCTGTTTCAAAATAAAGAATAAAAAATAGGGCTGGGGGTTTAGAATGCCCCTGGGTTCAATCCCCAGTACCATACACACACACACACACACACACACACACACACACACACACAAATAACAGAAGCCACTTAAAGACATAGTTAAGTCTGAAGATTCTGTCCCAATAGGGTAATCAGAAACATGTATAAGCCGGGCGTGGTGGCGCACGCTTGTAATCCCGGTACTTTGGGAGGCAGAGACCAGAGGATCCAGGTTTGCAGCCAGCCTCAGCTCCCTCTCTCTCTGTCTCTGTCTCTGTCTCTGTCTGTCTCTCTCTCTCTCTCTCTCTCTCTCTCTTTCTCTCTACCTAGTGAGGCCCTCCACAACTTCGTGAGACCTGGTTTCAAAATAAAGGATAAAAAATAGGGCCGGGGGTGTAGCATGGAGGTAGAATGCCCCTGGGTTCAATCCCTGGTACCGCAAAAAAAAAAAAAAAATGCATAACATTCGTCATGCTCATCCCGTCATAGTAACGTTCTTCATGATGCTGTTTTTCTATTAGGTTACTTCATATACTCTGAGCGCCACGTGTCTGGGTATGAACAAAGGTGACTACAACTTACTGTGGATAATCCCATTGGATAATTACATCAGCGCTTACCAGTTCACCTCAATCCTCAGATTCATAAAATTGGGAAATATATTGCAACTTCTTTAACTCTCTAATTATATAGACAAGGCCTCTCAGAGCCAGGAAGACTGAGGATTTCGTCCAAGGTAACTGAACAAATTATCTGTCCAGTCATAGAGCCCATGTTGTTCTAATTCTTCTTTGGTAAAATTTGCCCAAAAGTAATTTTACATAGAAATAATATTTTTTCATGTGTGACCTTCCACATGTCTTACCTCCTGAATTCATCATAAAGCTTATTTCATAATTACTACAAGTCCATTGTTCCACTTTTGCTTTCTCTGTAAACTACCTTTCCTTTCCTTTTCTTTTTTCTTTTCTTTTTTGGTGCTGGGGATTGAACCCAGGGGCATTCTACCTCTGAGCTACACCCCCAGCCCTATTTTATTTTTTAGTTTGAAACAGGGTCTCACTAAGTTGTGGAGGGCCTCACTAAGTTGCTGAGGCTGAGCCGGGTGTGGTGGCACACACTTGTAATTCCAGTACTTGGGAGTCTGAGACAGGAGGATCACAGGTTCGAGGACAGCCTCAGCAAGTAGTGCGACTCTCATCAACCTGGTGAGACCCTGTTTCAAAATAAAAATAAAATAGGGCTGGGTAGAGGTAGAATGCACCTGGGTTCAGTCCCTAGTATCAAAAAAAAAGAAGCCCAGCGTGGTGGCGCACGCTTGTAATCCCAGCACTTTGGGAGGCGGAGACCGGAGGATTTGGGTTCGCGGCCAGCCTCAGCTCTCTCTCTCTCTCTCTCTGTCTCTCTTCCTGTCTCTCTCTCTCTCTCTACTTAGTGAGGCCCTCTGCAACTTTGTGAGACCCGGTTTCAAAATAAAGTGTAAAAAATAGGGCCGGGGGTGTAGCGCGGAGGTAGAACGCCCCTGGGTTCAATCCCCGGTACTGCAAAAAAAAAAAAGAAAGAAAAAAAATTTGCTGAGGCTGGCCGCGAACCTGCAATCCTCCTGTCTTATTGGGGTTGCTCTGGCGGATGCTACTTGCTCTGTAGTCCCGCCACGGAAGGTTGCTGCTTTAAGACAGCTCCCTGAAAACTATCCCATGGTTCCTGCCACGGAAAGTCGCTGCACCCTTCAGCTTCCTAAAGATTGTTCTGTGGTTCCTGCCACAGAAGGTCGCTGCACCAGGCAGCTTCCTGATCAATAGTCTTCTCACATGATAACGACATGAAGTCTGATATAATAATTTCAGAATAATTACATTTAATAATCTGGGGGGTCGGGGAGGAGATAGAGATGACAAATTCTCCCGTCCATCTGTAGCCAGCACCTTGCTTTTATAGACACTTTAGACAAGGCATCATAAAAGTTAATCAAACACAGAAATCAACAATTGTCACAGGTTACGGTAAAGAAGGTCAGTGAGGCAGGCATAGGACAAACTTGGAGGAAGGAGGGATTAGACATTACTAGGTGGAGAGGACATCACAGACTGTACCTTGAAGATTACACCAGGTCCCTTGGAATGTCCGCTTGAGGACGAATCCCACCCGCCAAATACCGGGTATTCAAACTGGGCTGGTCCAAGATGACCATCTCAGTGTGTGTTCTAACACGGCTCTCAACACTGTCTCAGCCTCCCAGGTACTGGGATTACAAGCGTGCGCCACCACGCCTGGCTGCTGCCCTTGCTTTGGATCTATGTAACACTGAACATAAAGTTGGCTGGAGTCAACAGAAGTAGTTACTGGCTCTTCTCTTTGACATCTCCCTTTCTGTTTTGGAGGGTAGTAACTATAGGAAGAGAAATAAGTGATGGTGGATTACAATCTAAGTGAACACAGGCATGTCGTACATTCTAGAATCTATGTGGTGAAATTCGTAATGTTCTAAATTAAAGAGGCGACAACACTGACCATTAATTTCCTCACATTTTTTCAGAATACACATGCTTGGCTGGGCGTGGTGGCGCACGCTTGTAATCCCAGTACTTGGGAGGCTGAGACCGGAGGATCCGGGTTCGCAGCCAGCCTCAGCTACTTAGTGAGGCCCTCCGCAACTTAGCGAGAACCTGTTTCAAAATAAAGGATAAAAAATAGGGCCGGGGTGTAGCTCGGAGGTAGAACGCCCCTGGGTTCAATCCCCGGTACCGCAAAAAACAAAAAACAAAAAAACAAAAAAAAGAATACACATGCTGCTGGCGAGGGAAGGCAGAGAGCTTCGATCAGTTTTCCTTATTTAACAATGCATTTTCCCTGTGCCTCGAGTTTAGAATCCCAGAACAGTTTTTAGATGTAATTTAAAAAATGTTAGCAGTTATGTTGCCAGAGGAAAAGAGTCCAAATTTAAAATTTTAAGTTTAGCAAACATGCCAAAGCTTATGTAAGGGAATTCTGCCCCCTTTGATGAAAAGAAGTGTCTTAGCACCTGGAAGCTATTTTAAATTACACACAATTCTCACTCCCCGCTGCGTCCCAGCGCTGGTGCTGACGTTCTTAGACTGTGCTTTGTACTATGCAAGAGAGGGTGACACCCCAACACCACCACCAGGGGGCGGGCATCCTCTAAGATTCCGCAGCTCTTTTTGGACAGTAGCTGTTGTTCTTGATCCTGTCAGCCCCAAAGACACCCTTTCTTAGGAAATGTGAATCACTGTGTGTGTATCACTCCAATAAACATATATTTAAAAAATCAATATAGTCAGGCATGGTTGCACACGCCTGTAATCCCAGTACTTGGGAAGATGAGATAGGATGATCACAGGTTCAAGGCCAGTTTTAGCAATTTAGCGAGACCCTCAGCAACTTAGTGAAACCTGTCTCAAAATAAAAAGTTCTGGGGGTGAAGCCCAGAGGTAGAATGCCCCTGGGTTCAGTCCCCAATACCAAAAACAAAACAAACAAAAAACAATATAATGCTATAATAGTAATATAAAAGCCAAATAATAAAAATTGCAACATATGGCTAAATAATATATTTTTTTTTTTTGGTGTGGTCCTGAGGATTGAACCCAGGGGCATTCCACCTCTGAGCTATATCCCCAGCCCTATTTTATTCTTATTTTGAAACAGGGTCTCGCTAGGTTGATAAGAGTCTCACTACTTGATGAGGCTGTCCTCGAACCTGTGATCCTCCTGTCTCAGCCTCTCAAGTACGGGGATAACAAGCATGTGCCACCACACCCGGCTAATAATATGTATTTCAATATACAAAGCCTATGTACAAATATACTAGAAAACGTATGATGAAGTTCTCAGATTCTCTGTGTAGAAGCAACTGCTAGAATGCAGACAAATGCAGGTGCGTTGTATCAACACCCCAGTACCTTGGTGGTCCTAGCTCAGTGACGAAACGACCGAAGATGAAAGATGCACTGAGCATCTCCAAAGACGAAAGCGGCATTGAAAGTCTCCAAATAAAATAAAGTATGTTCTTGGTTTCTACTGTGGCTACATTTCTTAAAAAAAAATTCAGTAGCAGCCGGGTGTGGTGGCGCACGCTTGTAATCCCAGTACTTTGGGAGGCGGAGACCGGAGGATCCAGGTTCGCGGCCAGCCTCAGCTCTCCCTGTCTCTGTCTCTGTCTCTGTCTCTGTCTCTCTCTCCTTAGTGAGGCCCTCTGCAACTTCGTGAGACCCGGTTTCAAAATAAAGCATAAAAAATAGGGCTGGGGGTGTAGCGCGGAGGTAGAACGCCCCTGGGTTCGATCCCCAGTACCGCAAAAAAAAAAAAAATTCAGTAGCTATTAAAACAACTCTTATATACTGCTTTAGAATACATGTATCCAAACATCACCTCATATTCCATAAATGAAATATAATTATGATTTTTCCACTAAAAATAATACTAATTAAAACCTTTTTCAAAAGAACTTAAAATGCCGCTCTAAATGTGAAAGTATCGTGTTTATGTGTAAACTGAACAGGGTCTTGCTAGGTTGATAAGAGTCTCACTACTTATCTGACATGACTACTGTCACTATCTAGGCTCAGATAATGACAGATTTTTGTTTTTTACCCACATGAATGTTTCAGGGGACAGTCAGAAGATGGTTTCCTGGGCATGCTACAGTACACCCAGAATCCCTCACCCCCTCTCCCCTTAGGTACCAATTATGCCCCCGATCCAATTGTTTCGATAATAAAATCCCTCCAGCACACTCCTAAAATGTCCCGTCAGCAAGGAGACTGGAGAATGAAAAGCCACCAGAGGGAGCAGGCCATCCAGGGATAGCTGGAGCCTCAGACAGCCACTCCACAGCCAGGCGTGGTGGCACACACCTGTAATTCCAGGATTTGGGAGGCTGAGACAGGAGGATCACAGGTTTGAGGCCAGCCTCAGCAGCTTAGCAAGGCTCTGCTGCATCTTGCTAAGCTGGGGATATAAAAATTAGCAAGAGTTGGGGGTGTAGCTTGGAGGTAGAAAGCCTCTGGGTTCAATCCCTAGTACCAAAAAAAAAAAAAAAAAAGAAGAAAGAAAAGAAAAAATTCATCCACAGATGCCTCTGGAAAAGACACCTGGGGCAGAGAGACAGAGTCCCTGGTCACCCCCTTTCTGGTCCTCTTCAATCGCCTGCAGCACCCCCACCCCGGCCAATCCCAGTCAGCAAAGCCTCCCTTGGTGGGTACTTTCCCTTCCAGAAAGAGCACTGGAGGGGAGGGACAGGGCCTGGATCTGGGGACAAAGGGACAAACAGGCACAGCCACGCTGGGTTTTGTTGTTGGTTTACAGATTCAGCACTTGAAGGCTCCTTTAAGTGGTAAATGCATTCATGCCTTTAAAGTAATTTAACAAAAACAAAACTTTTTCCAAGTTATAGCCAATTTTAAAAACATCTCTTACACAAATACATATATCTTTATAGCTGCAATTCACTGAGCAAAGAAGGCTTTATTGAATACCCCTGACCCAGGGCCAGGAGTCACATTTGCTGGGTTAATAATGAGAAGGATGGCTCTCCTTTGACTTAGTACCCAGTACCCGAAGGAAAGGGGAGTTGGCTACTAATTGGTCATCTGGCCGGCCGATGTTTTTGGAAGACTAATTTATGGAGACAGTTTGGGGGTCCTTTTGCATGCTGTATATGCTGAGTTGCTGGCAAGCTGATGCTAAGAGTCCTGGACAGAGTTCTTCAGGAGCCGAGGGTGTTGGAGACTTCTGTGTCTCTGGAGGGAGGTCACAGCTACTGTCCTGGATTGGCGTTGGTGCTTTCGGATGGAACTGGAGTTAGAGCGCTCTCTAGGGGAGTGAGCTAGATGGGTGTGGTGGCCGGGAACTCTCCTGTCTCTGCGGTCACCTAGGCCCACAACAGAGCCCACCGCTGTCCTTTTTTTCCAAACACTCCATGAGATATGTCTGAGATCTTACTAGATATAGCATCGAAGGATGTTCTGGAATGATAGTATTTTGCGTGTGCTGTACCACATTCAGAAGAACCCCCCAAAAAGTGACCCACAAACACGGGGTCTACCCATACAGTAGCAGAGCTCAGCCCTAGACAGGCAACAGGGCTCTCCTGGTTCATACAAGTTTTTAGGAAAATCATTTTCTCTTTTTTTTTTTTTTTTGCGGTACCGGGGATTGAACCCAGGGGTGTTCTACCTCCGCGCTACACCCCTGGCCCTATTTTTTATACTTTATTTTGAAACCGGGTCTCACGAAGTTGCAGAGGGCACTAAGGAGAGAGAGAGAGAGAAAGAGAGAGAGAGAGAGAGAGAGAGAGAGAGCTGAGGCTGGCCGCGAACCCAGATCCTCCAGTCTCTGCCTCCCAAAGTACTGGGATTACAAGCGTGCGCCACCACGCCCGGCTCCATCATTTTTTGAAAGCTGGGGCTAAGAAGGGCCATTCTGTGATTAAGATCACAGACTTTGGACTCTATTTTTCTTGTTTGCAGGTCTGTCCTTTCTCCATCCCAACCCCTCCCACTACACTACTGGTGGGCTCTTCCTAAGCCAACAGGAGCCCTCACACTCGACCCCGCCGGTGGCTCCCCCAGCCTCGAGGGTGCTGTCCAAGCACCCTTCAGCCCCATCTCCAGACTCCACCCTACCTGCTGCGGTCCTCAGGCCTGTCCTGGTCTCTCACTACAAGACCAAGAGGAAAGTGCAACCCCCCCCCCCCAGGCGGGAGGAGGTGCTGCCCTAGCACGCTGTAATTATTACCTGCCCCTCTGCACCCACGAGGACAGGCTGGACTTTCCCGTTTAGTTACTGCCCAACATCCACCTCCCGGGAGGTATGCTCCTCCGTGACCTGCGGAAAGCACTTTGTACAGTGTGCTGTGGCTCTTGTTCAATCCTCACGCATGCGCAGGTGGCAGTCTTTTCTAAATATACAGGTGAGGGAGGAAACTGAGGCACAGAAGGGGTACGTGCCTTGCCCATGTAGCAGAACCCATATTCAAGTTCCTGGCTCGGGGAAACGCCAGGGACTGAGACTCCAACAGAACTCCCTGTGAATCCCAGCTCAGCTGTGGACTGGCCCAGGCGCCCCAGGCAAGCGACTCCCTGCCACCCTGCGCCCGTGTCCCCTCCTTACAGAAGACAGGAATGCCAATCCGTGATTGTTATGAGGATGAAAGAAAGCAATGCTTACTAAGTGTCTGACCCTGTCTGGCTGGAAGCCACAACTATAAATGTGAGTTCCTCTCCTGACCCCAAGCTGGCGAGCTGCTTCTCCTATTCTACAGCAGCTCCTCCCCCTCAGAGCTCCGGAGGCCACCGCGGGTGCCAACTGTGGAGTGCTGTGCCCCAGTCTTGACGCCAGAGCTGCACCGGGTACCAGCGATCCTAAAAGGAACGCGGGGACTAGGGACACAGCTTGGAAAGGACAGTGCGGAGGGGACTGAGGGGCCACAGGCGCAGAGGTTGGGTGGAAGGACCTGGGTGTGGGGGTGCGCTGGCACCCCACCGCACACACCACAGAGGGGCGCACCCACACCTCCTGGACCTTCTGACTCCCCGAAAGTGGCGGGTGCCCACCCCTTCTCCATACTCTACCTCCGCTACTCCCCTCCCCAGTTCCCAGCAAGGTCTCCACGGCCTCCAAAAGCAAGGAAGGAGCACGCCTGTAATCCCAGTACTTGGGATGCTGAGACAGGAGGATCGCAGGTTCAAGACCAGCCTCAGCAATTTCGCGAGACCCTGTTTCAACATAAAAAAATTAAAAAAAGGGCTGGGGGTGTGGCTCGGAGGTAGAATACCTCTGGGTTCAGTCCACAGTACAAAAACACAAAGAGCACACAAAACAAAACAAAACAAAAAAATAAAACCCAGGAGGGTCCGGGAGCGGCGGTGGGCGTGGCATCTGTAGCCCCGCCCCTCCCCCGCCCCGCCCCTCCGCCCCGCCCCTCCCTCCCGGCGCCGCTGGCGGAGGCGGGCATGCGCAGGGGCGCGGGGCGCGCGCGTGCAGCGGCTCGGGGCCGGGCGCGGCGGCGGGCGGGCAGTGGGCGGGAGCGGGCGCGCCGCCGGCGGGCGAGTGCGGTGCGGAGCGAGCGCGGGGATGCGAGCCGCTGTGCGGGCGGCGCGCGAGCGGCGGTGACCTCGCCCGGGAGCGCGGGCGCGGCGGCCGCGGAACCCCGGCGGGAGCGCGGGGCGCGGGCCGGGCGGGGCAGGGGCGCAGTGATGAGCGGGCGCGCGGGGAGGCTGCACGCCGCCGCCCCGAGCCTCTGCCGCCCAGGCTGCCGCTCGCCGCGCCGGCCCCGGCCATGGAGGCGCTGAACGGGCCCGCGGGCGGCGGCGCCCCGGACGCCAAGCCGCAGCCCGGCCAGCATCCGCGCCACCACCACCTGCACCCGCTGGCCGAGCGCAGGCGGCTGCACCGCGCGCCCTCGCCCGCCAGACCCTTCCCCAAGGACCTGCGCGCCCGGCCCGCCGCGCCCGGCCCCGCGCCCGCCGCCCCCTCGTCGGGCCGGGCCCCCGCCGCCCCGCGCTCGCCCGGGCCCGCGGGCAAGGCGCCGCCCTCGCCCGGGCCCCCGGCCGCGCCCGGCCGCCTCTCCCGGAGGAGCGTCCCCGGCGCCAAGGACAAGCCGCCGCCGGGCGCCGGGGCCAGGACCGCGGGCGGCGCCAAGGCCGCCCCGGGAACCAGGAGGGCGGCGCGCGCGGTCCCCGGCGAGCCGCTGCCCCGCGCCGCCAAGCCCCCGGGGCCCGAGCCGCCGCCCGCCCTCGCCAAGGGCCGCAGAGCCAAGCGGGGCTCCGCGGGGCCCCCCGCCCGCGCCGTCGGGCCCCCGGCCTCCGCGATCCCCGCCGTGACCCTCTCCGTGACCTCGGCCGGCCCTCTGGCTCCCGGCTCGCGCATCAGCCACACGGACAGCAGCTCCGACCTCTCCGACTGCCCCTCGGAGCCCCTGTCCGACGAGCAGCGCCTGCTCCCCGCCGCCAGCAGCGACGCCGAGTCGGGCACCGGCTCCAGTGACCGGGAACCCCCGCGAGGAGCACCCACGCCGAGCCCCGCGTCCCGGGGGGCGCCGCCCAGCAGCCCCGAGCTCCCGGCGCCCCTCGCCGTCGTCGCTGCCTGTCTCCCGGGCCGAAGCAGCCCGGGCGGGGGAATCCCGGGGGCACAGGGCCCCGGTGCGGCGGAGGATGCCGGGGGGCGCGCGATGCCAGAGCGACCGGTCCCCGGGACCCCCAAGGAGCCCAGCCCCAGCGAGCAGCCCCGGCTCGTGCCGCTGCCAGTGGCGGAGGAGGAGGAGCTGCTGCGGGAGATGGAGGAGCTGCGCTCGGAGAACGACTATCTCAAGGTGAGCAGCCCCTGGGCGGCAGGTGTCTTGGAGGCGCCCCTCGCCCGGAGTTCTGGCCGCGGTTGGGGCCCCGGGCACTCTGCCTCCTGGGACTTCATAAGCCCTTTACCTCTTCTCTTCGCCATTTTCCTGTCCCCCGCATTCATTAGGTCCTGGGGACTTAAGCCACAACTTCTGGAAGGAGCAGCAAGACCTGTAGGTCCTTCTCACCCACTTAGCTGTTCTTGTTTCTGGCAGTCTTGCTGTCTTCGGGGATGCGTTTGGCTTTTGTCGACACGTTAGGGGAAGAGGTGTCCGTAATCATTCTGGATACATCAGTGACGCCCCAGTAGCCGCCCGGCCTCACCTGTTGGAGAGGCTTATCTCTGCCAGACACTTGCAGTTCCAGAAAGTGCAGTGGTCCAGGTTGTGGGCTTGCCTGCCACTCTTCCTGCAATTACTGACAGAACTAGGGACCTGGTGTCTCCCGGCTCCAGACAGCACAGGCAGGGGGCCTGGGCCGTTTTCTTGTTGAGTTCAGAAGGGGTCTGTTGAGCATGACCTGGGTTCGCCAGCTCTTTGTAAGCAGCCACGAGCCCGTTTTCCTGTGTCAGGAGAGGCCACGCCACCTCTTTCCAAGGAATGGCAGCCTCTGTTGCACTCAGTTTTCCAGCAGGGCCTGCTAGCAGTGGCCTCTTAGATTTGTTAGCCTTGGGCTGCTTAATGGACCACACCTTTTCTACCCGGAGGAGGACTGGCCGTAGAGCTGAGGGTTTAGACTGTGTTGGAGTCAAGACCATTGGGGTGACTGGAGAGAAAATAAGGGGGGCTATACTGAGGGCAGCTGTTTTAAGTTCTTGTAATCCTCAAGTTAGTAAATAACTCCACGGGTATGCATCTCTTCGTGTTTCTATTAAGGTCTTAGTGAATGTCCTCCCACAGGGGCAAGGTGGCCCTGCTGCATCGGGGTTATGTGACTGGGGCTCTTTTCTTAGCGAATGATGAAGGTACCTGACTGAGGCCCAGGTTCCGGTGGGTGGGACTGAGAACTGAGTTTGTAAGGTGATGGTGGCGAAGTGGGCGATTGGAGCTGGTCTCAGGGCAGTAACTGCTGTGTCCTCCTGAATGTAAATCTCTCTTCTCAGCAGCTGCTCTAACCAACTGAGCTCAGTAGTTATGTTACCTTGTGAAAGAATGAGGCAGAGCGGGGAGCAGTGACAAGAGAGCAAGCTGGGACTTAGAGCAAGATGTCTCCAACTGTCGTGTGCGCGCTGGCACCTCCTCTTATATAACAGCCAACAGTGGGATTCGAAGGTGTGCAAGGGAAAGGCAGCCATGCCGTGGTTCTCGTGGTTCTCTCGTAAGCAGCACTTTTGCACATCCCCTAGGCTAAATGGAAGCTCCCGAGGGTGGTCAAGGTGGTGCTGGTGTTTGTAGTCCCGGCTGTTAGGGCAAGCCCTGACCTGCAGTGTTTCTGATTGAACGATGTGTATCCAAATCAAAACGATGACTGCTGAGCAGCAGAAACCAGAGTTTCTTTAAAGAAAAGATGTTTTTCATCACATCTTTGATCTCAAGGTAGGCCCTCCGACACTATTTCAAAGTTCATTTTGGGGTAACTGATTATTCGCTTTTTCTTTTCACATGCTCAGCTTCCCAGTGACTGAGTTGCACGTCTGACCCCGGAGTCTGTGTAGATGATGTTTCGGTGGCTGTTCACAACCATATAGGGTGTTATTGTTTTTTTCCTCGTAGTGCTGGGGACCAAACCAAAGGCCTCGCACGTGCTAGGCGAGTGCTATAGCACCTAGCTACGCCCTCAGCCTCTAGTGTAGTTATATGCATCACAACTGCAGTTCCACAGTCAAGGGTGCTGCGAACCAGGAACATAAGGGACTTGCCCACGGTCACCCATTCAGTGAGGGGGTGCTGCTTCCAGACCCTCTGCCCTCTCTCTGTGCCAGGCTGCATCCCTGTGTCAGCAACACTGCTTTTCCTGGTGGAAGCTGCTGCATCAGAGCTGGGTTTTTTATTTGTTTTTGAGCCAATGGGCATTCTATCTTTGAACTATACCCACAGCCCTATTTTATTTATTATTTTGAAACAGGGTCTTGCTGAGTTGCTGAGCCTGGCTTTGAACCTGCGATTCTCCTGTCTCAGCCTCCCAAGTACTGGGATTGCAGACATGCGCCACCACGCCCGGCTTCAGAGCTGTTTTATTAGCTCAACACGGTCCTGTGTCTTGCTTTCCTGGGGGACCTCTGTTTTCTTTTCAGGTGAAAGGGCCACAATGAACACCCCTCTGCTAGCCGGTGTGCGGAAAGGCTATACAAATCCCACTGGCAAGGTTTAATTTGCAGGAAATGTTCAGTTGCAATTTCCTGGGGAGAAAGTGTCATGACCATCTGTTCACTAAGCCCAAGTCTATCCCACAGCCTTTCCTCGGACAGGAGGAGAGAGAAGTGGGCGGAGGAGGTCTGAAGGAGGCTAGAAAACGGTGTCTGTGTGTAACGCACATGCTCAGTCATTATGAGGCTTCCGTTATGGTAGTTTGATTTGCTAAAGAAACACAAGAATCCTGGTGGACATTCTATGGGTCGGTGAGCCTGCCCACTAGTGCAGAATTGGGCTCGGTGCGCCAGTGACCTCATGGGGCGGAGGCGGTAGTCATTCCTTTCTTTGCACAGGGTAGGCAGACTGTGCACACCGTAGACTGAAACGTCTCTTTTTCTTTTTGATGTCGCTCAGGGGTACTGTTTTTAGATAGCAGATAAAAACAGTATCTTTGACCTACTACTTTCTTCGGGAATGTTGCACAGAACTCTCAAGATATCAGATATTTCGCCCTCTGTCCAAATGTTATCTAACAAGAAGAAACTCGACCCAGAAATCTTATTTCAACATATTCTGGAGGGTTGTGACGAGACGGGAGCATTACGTTCCTTCCCGACTCAGTGCTGTCAACCATTGCTGTGCAAGATTGTCACAGTGTCAGGGCTGGAATGATGAAAGCGTAATCGAACAGAAAAAGAAGACCAGCACATTCCTAGGAGGATGTCTTATTGATTGGGAAATTCACGTGGAATTCTCTTGGTGTTTCAGCACGCCTTCTGTTATGCTGGATAGAATGTGTAGGGTCGTCCTGACTCTTACTTTCTGTCTCTGTCGGGCACTAGGGTAACTAGATGAAAAACACAAAAAGACTCAATCCATGTGACTGGCGGTGGCACAAAAACAGGGAGGAACACACCTGGGTTCTGATGAACCCAAAGGTCCCTGAAATATTCAGAAATTAAGGTGAGTGGCCGAGTTCAGCTCTCCTAAGGCCTTCGCTTTTTTCCCAGATAAAACCCAGGCACATTTCTTAATGCCCAGAGAGGACTGAGCTGCCTAAGAAGCCGTGTGTTTTGCTTGAGTGCTCCAGGACAATCAGACGAGCCCTAGTGCTCATTGTCACCAAGTCATTAGGGCCTCTGCTTCCACGGGTTTTTCAGGAGGTGCAGTCACTCCAGGTTTTTGGCTGCTTGGGAAATGCTCCGCGCGGCCCCAGGTAGTGTCTGGGCTGGGCCAGGGTTGGATGGGAAGGGCTGTTTCTTTTTGCTCTGCTTTCTCAGTTATTTCATAGGAATTATTTTTGGTTGAAAGAAAACAGATCGGTGCTTGCTACAAGGGCAGATTATTTTGGCTTCCTTAAAGAAGTGATATCCTAAGAGAGGTCAGGGAAGTTTTTGTTTGTTTGCTTCCTTTTGGGGGTGCTGGGGATCAAGCCCAGGTCTTGCGCGTGCCAGGCGGATGCTCTGCCACTGAAGCCCACCCCAGCTCCTGAGGTTTTGGTCCCGCAGGTTGAGTATCGCCCCGCAGATCCAGCCTTCCCACCCTGCTGCTTCTCACTTGGGGGAGTTGTTGGAGTTTCAGGCTCTGACATAGTTTGTTACAATTGGCTGCCAGGCACACTCAGGGTGGCCCGGAGGGGGAGGCTTTGGGGCAAGAATCAGCAGCGCTCAGCCGCTGAGGTGTCTCCTCTCCGCCTCCCCTTCTCCTTCCCTTTCTTTTGGAAGGGTTAATGTATACAGCATCCTCTGTTTTCCCCTGAATTTCCGCCTCCTGTCCCCATTCCTTATTCAGCCTGTGACAGCATGACTGTGGCGATCTTAGGTGGCAAGATATTGTTGAGCAGGGCACACAGCCCATCGTCAGCTGCTGGCAGCTCTGTCACTTGGAAACAGTGGCAGCCTCCTGGCCTCCTTAGCCCAGCTGGGGCTCTGCAGAGAGCGTTTCCATTGTCCGGGGGGAAATGAGGTGGGTTACTCCTTTACTACAAAAGACAATGCTTTCTGTCTGCAACTCCCAGAAGATGGCATTATTCTAACAGTAGCCACAGGACTGCTCCTACTGTCTACATTAGGTCTATTGAAAGAGGAGTTATTCACATAGAAATAGTGACTGATTTGGGATTGTTTGAAACAGGTTGAGATTTGAATACCACCATCAGTGCGATGAAGAATTTTCAGCACTTACACTGAGAAATCATGGATTTGGTCTTTATTTTATACTTATGGATAAACTCTTTTTCTAGAGACTTTCATGGAAACATTTAATTTTGGTTATTCAGTTGCACACGAGGTACCTCATTTTTCTAATTTTATATATATATATATATAAAATATATATATAATAAGGCTTGATTTGTTATCTGTAGGGAAGGGGGAAGAGTTGGACAGCTTCACACAACAAGAATCCATTTTAGGCCGGGTGTGTTGGCGCGCGCTTGTAATAACAGTATTTGGGAGGCTGAGGCAGGAGGATCGCAGGTTCACTGCCAGCTCAGCAACTTAGGGAGATCCTCTGCAACTTAGTGAGACCCTGCTTTTGTGTGTGTGTGTGGTACTGGGGATTGAACCCAGGGGAATTCTACCTCTGAGGTACACCTCCAGCCCTATTTTTTATTTGAAACAGGGTGTCACTAAGTTGCGGAGGGCCTTACTAAGTAGGTGAGGCTGGCTGAGAACCTGCGATTCTCCTGTCTCAGCCTCCCAAGTACTGGGATTACAAGTGTGCGCCACCACGCCTGGATGAGACCCTGTTTTTTTTTTTAAAAGGGCTGAGGGTATAGCTCAGAGGTAGAACTACCCTGGGTTCAATCTCCAGTCCCCCCCCCCCACGCACACAAAAAAGAATCCATTTATAGAGATAATAACCTAACATTTACATATCCAACATCTTAATTTAATTCAACTTAAAACTTGATTAAGGACAGTTTTGTCCTTATTAATATCTGTGTATAAAAAGATAACAGCAACTTTCCCCTTTTATTTACTATTTCTAAATTATTTCTCCTGGAAACACTGTATGCTCTGCTTGATTTGATTTTATTAAACATTTAAGTGGCAGACATTTTTTGGGTTCTAGAATACAATGTTTTCTAAAATAAAGCAGGCTCTCAGAAAATTAATGTACTGTTAGTTTGAAAATCACCATCCATCGTGACCCTAATCCACATAATCACAGTTGTTGCTTTTCAAGTGGCTGCCGCCAGCGTACATGGTTTATAATTTGCTTCTCTCGTAACTTCCTTTCAACAAACCTGAAAATTGCTTTTTTTTCAGACACTACAGAAAGAGTTGAAACACTGGCTTTCGTCCTATCTCTGCCATTTAAGCTTCTGATTCTCGGTCCCTCGTTTCTTTTTTTTTTTTTTTTTTTTTTTGCGGTACCGGGGATTGAACGCAGGGGCGTTCTACCTCCGCGCTACGCCCCCGGCCCTATTTTTTATACTTTATTTTGAAACCGGGTCTCACGAAGTTGCGGAGGGCCTCGCTAAGTAGAGAGAGAGAGAGAGAGAGAGAGA
>PVJS01035098.1:0-21207 GCA_004027185.1 Glis glis | reverse complement strand
AAAAAAAAAAAAAAAAAAAAAAAAGCAGTCTGATAGACTAAGCAAAAACTTAGTTTTAAAAGGCCTAAAAATAGAATACCATGTGCCACTAGCATCTTTTTCCAGTGTCCCCGATGATCAATAATAAATTAAGAGAAAACATTCATTTGTGGAATATTTATTAGAATCCATGGTAATGTTGTTTACCAGCCCAATTTCCCAGTTCCCCATTTTTCTTTTTTCAAGATATTTTAATAACAGGAAAAATATAAAAATATTTCTGGCACACTTGCATTTAACATTAAATTCCAAACGAAATTTGATTAGAACAAAAGAGAACTGTGAAATCATGTGAATATTTCAACCATATGAATGAGTAAGGTAGAAGGTGGGGGGCAAATAGAAAAAAACTGCAAAAAGAGAGCAGATAATTCCTGTTGTTGATAAAAAATAGTTGTCCTTTAAACTAAAAATTTTCAATAATGCCTAGAAGAAATCATTGTCCAAGGAATTTGAACAGGGTCAAAACCTTTGCTATGCCTTTTAAATTACCAACAGATATTTTGGACTTGTTTTGGAGTGGAATTTTAAAAAATGTTTTAAAGTTGTCATTGAATTTCTTCCCACAGAACACTTAACTTTTTGATATATGCTCAGCTAAAGATATATTGGATTTTACTAAATAGAGAGGATTTTACTAAATGGAGAGGTGGATAGTAGAAAGTATGGGGTGGGGTGTTGTTGCCTTTGTCCCCTTAAATCTGTGGGCAGGTCCGTCTGAGACCCCTGATGATGCGGATCCATTAGAGTCCCA
Source organism: Glis glis (assembly GCA_004027185.1). Classification (NCBI taxonomy): domain Eukaryota; kingdom Metazoa; phylum Chordata; class Mammalia; order Rodentia; family Gliridae; genus Glis; species Glis glis. Next base: position 20,414 of record PVJS01035098.1, on the reverse strand, counting down.
CTTTTCTGGTCATCCCGGCATCTCTTTGATTACTGGGACTTCTCTCTATTTTGTTTTAAGGAAATGGGGGAGAGATACCAATATTTCATGTGTGTGAATTAAGGGTAGGATTTTGATAGAGAAAGGCAAGGAGAGGTAGATGTGCGTTTCAGGAAAGAAACAGGATGAACAATCGTGGACACCAGGTCAGAAGGAAGGAGCAGATTGCAGCAGCCAGTTTGCCTGGTGAAAGTATGAAAAGACGTAAGAAAAGGAAGGGAATGTAGGGTGGGGCAAATTGCTAAGATCTCCACCACAGTACAATGATGTGACCTCAGGCATGTCAATAGACTTGAGCTGGTTCATCTATTTTTTGTGTGAATCTGGTATCTACCTCTAATTTTTTCCAACTCTCAAATTTTTATATGGTGCACTATGGGCTTGGATATTGTTGCCATGGAAAACCATGGGGCTTGAGATACAGATTTAAGAGTCATTCATGGAGAGGTTATGTTTCAAACAGTGGTTAATGTGTGAAGACATGACAAGAGGACCAAAAGTAAAATTTAGAGTCACAGGAAAGAAGGAGGAGCCACCATGAAGGCTAAAGCATCCTGCCAAGAGGAAGGAGAACAATCAGGTTAGGGTCCTCCCAATGGGGTCCTCTACCACAAAATATCAAGGGAGGTAAGAAATGGACAGAGGAAATTGGATTTGGCACTTAAGACATGACTGCTGATCTTCAGAGAACATGGTTGGTGATCAGCATGCTAAGGAGACCAGAGAGAGGTGCCACAGAACTGAGGGTCCTTAGAGGAGCTGGCTCAGTCTGTTCACCATTTGGACTCATTTTGTACCATTAGAATTTTCTGGACCAAGGAGGGCTTGGCACATGCCCCTCTCACAATCCATGTCTCACTCTTGATGGACAAGAAGAACATTCACAGTGATGAAGTCTTCTCTAGAAAAAGCCTGAGTGAGTCTTACCAAGTGGCCCCTGTCCTTAGTCCTTTCCTCAGAAGCAGGGAAAACAGAAAAGTAATTAGGAGCAAATGGACAGGCCAGAGAGGAAGAAAGGGGGACTGAAGAAGAAAGACTGTAGAGCAGACTCTGCAATGGCCCTGCATCCACAGCTACCCCTCCCCAAGATGAAGTGGTAGTGATGTTATAGGGTGCAAAGATTCCCTAGAAGGACCCACGCTTTCCCCCCTGAATCATACATATCCAATAATAAAAATATACCAGATAGCACATACATCCAAGGCTGTAGGCTGTTGGAAGCAGAACCAGGACCTTGGGGATCCCCTGAACCAAGGCACGAAAAGCATTCTCTTCCTTCGCACCTGTAACACTCTCCCAGTATGACTGTTTTTCTTAAAGAATGGGCATCTGTTTCTGAGTTTGCTCCTTGGAGACAGAAACAGGATTACAATATATGACGGTTTTGCTCATTTCCTGCTACGTGCTGTTTTAAGTTTCTGTGACAGCTCTTCTATTCCTTCCTTCAAATGGCAAATCTATGTATGACCATGTTAATGACTGGGGCATAGACTTACAGTGGGAATGTTTAGGAAATAGAACATTCTATGACCAGTTGCTATTGCTGGGGGAAAGAAACCTACAGATTTGCAACCCATTTCTCTTGCCAGTGCAATAGAAGGATCAACTAGAGTCTCTCTTTGAAGATTTGGAATCCTTTCCAGCCCCAGAGTCATCATTTAGATTATCATTTGGGACATCGGTGACCTCAGTGCTGTGGGCCCTGGGACAAAGGACTGGGGATTTGAGCCAGAAGATGTGGGTTTTAGGACTGGCCCTACTTAAAAGCTGAAGATTAGAGGTGAGTTATTTTTTAAAACAAAACTTTCTAAGTCTCAGTTTCCTTCTCTGTAAAGTAGAAAGAAGATACACACTTACCAGTTTCATAGGATTACATGAAAATTACAAATATCCTCTGTGAAAGGATTTCCACTATCCTAAAACACCTGCAACTGTGAGGAGCTGGGGGCATATGAGGTCAGGCTGAACAGGTAGAGGTGGGACGGGGAGCTCTGAAAGTTAGGTTACAAAAGAAACCCCCGAACCGAGGTTGACTGCTTGTTCTTTATCTCCTTGTCCTACAAGTGAACTGCTGGGAAAAGAAAAGAATTGAAGTTTTCCATTCAAGCTGCTTTTCAGGTAGCTGTGGCTATTCTCATCCAACAGATGAAGAACCCAAGACTTAGAAAACTGTTTGTTTTAAAGTTGATTTCTCCCAGATCTTGTAGCTATTAAGTGTTAGCATGAGGATTCACACCTGAAATTAAGTTCTGCAAGGATAGACTGCTGGAGGTTCAATTTGTCATAAAGACTTAAAGAATACACAGAGACAATGAGGGGAACATGAGAATCAGGACCTGACCGGGAGATTAGGACCACCTAAGCGGGACATTGGGAGGAAGGGGACCTGGGATGCTATGCTGTGTGGACACACTCCGGTTGCCTTCTAAGTCAAGCCTTAGGAAAAGGAAGCTTGGAGGCTGACTGAGACACAATCAAGGTCATCATGCTGGTGACAAGGTAAGTGCTTTTGATGGCTGAAGGGATAATCTCAATACAGAGGCCCACGAGAACACAATGCCCAGGAAGGAAGCATGCCAGGCCTCCATCAACGCACGGCCCATCACAAAGATGTTAACTGCACACCACACCCTTGCAATTGAAGGAGGAGAATCTGTTACAGAAGGTATGACTGTCTGTGGACTCTTTTTCTCTCTTTTTTACCTCATTTTTTTCGCTCACTGCAATGCCTGTGTTTGAGTCAAAGGTTTAGAATCCAAACTCTAGATCTAAGGGTTTTTCCATTATTCAACCCCTATAAATGTGACCACAGTTCCCCTCTTGCTATTACCTCATCTGCTCTGAGAAGAAGCAGTATATTGCAGTGGGTTTGCCAGCAGACAGGAGTGGGCCTGACCACTGGCCGTGGCTTTATCAACCCCACGAGCTCCTAGTTAGATGAGAATAACAAGAATGGGATGCCCACAAGTTGTTGAAAGGACTAGATGACTAGGTCCTTCTGGCACTTCATAAGCACCCACTATCAGGTAGTTGTTGCTCTTAATAAAGAGCATGATGTTTCCATTAAAAACAGGACTTAAGGTGAGTCTTCAACCAATCTCAAGGGACAGTAACTTTTCTAAGTTATACCTGGCTGTATAAGAATTGTCATACAGTCAATTGCCCTTGCTCTTCGTCTCTGTCTCTTTCTCTTGACATCAAAGCCTGTAAGATTTCTTATTCACACTCAATAAGGTCCTTTAGGGCCGGGCGTGGTGGCGCACACTTGTAATCCCAGTACTTGGGAGGCGGAGACCCGGCGGATCCGGGTTCTCGGCCAGCCTCAGCTACTTAGTGAGGCCCTCCGCAACTTCGTGAGACCTGGTTTCAAAATAAAGTATAAAAAATAGGGCTGGGGGTGTAGCTTGGAGGTAGAATCCCTCTGGGTTCAATCCCCAGTACCGCAAATAAATAAATAAATAAATAAATAAATAAATAAGCTCCTTTATTGGCTTCTCCCCAAACCCTTTTTCTCCAAATTTGAATTATACATAATTATTATCTCAGCTTCTTCTAACATCTGCTAATGCCTTCTAAAAATTTCTCTACCTATGCAGTACGGGATTTTTTTTAAAGGAAATTTATATTTTCCTGTTAAGAATTCATGGACTTTGCCAGACACCTTTGAATGAAACAGTTTCCCATTCATGGCTTGCTTGCCAGGGATGCTGTGAAATCTGCGGGACGCAGCCTGCTCTTGGAGAAATATGATATACTAATATCACGCTTAGCAGAACATTATTTTAAGGCAAGCAACTGTGGCCATTCACCTGTTTCAAATCAGCTTAACTCCTACCATTGGGGACAACTCTTATGAACCCAGTCCCCTTTATTTTAGGCACACACAATTCCACTGAATAGTATTCAATCTTTGGAAAAGCAATATTGGACAAATTAATAGTATTCTTTCCCTCAAAATATGAATCTATCCGGGCATGGTGGTGTATGCTTGTAATCCCAGTACTTGAAAGGCTGAGACAGGAGGATTGCAGGTTTGAGGACAGCCTCAGCAAGTAGTGAGACTCTCATCAACCTTGTGAGACCCTGTTTCAAAATAAAAATAAAATAGGACTGGGGATTTAGCTCAAAGATAGAATGCCCCTGGGTTCAATCCCTAGTGCCACAATAAATAAATAAATAAATAATAAATAAATAAATAAATAAATAAATAAATAAATAAAAATGAATCTTGCAGGATGCTAAGAAACTTACTAAAATTTCCCTTTCTGACTCTATTTCTACTCTACCTTCTTTTCCCTGACCTTATGAGAGCTGGAGATTTCATTTTTCTCTGAGCAAAGAGACTGGCTCCATGATGAAATTTAAGTATCCTTGAACTTCTTCCAGCTCTTGCAGATTTTCAAAGGCCTGATCATGAATTTCTACCTCTGTGGATTTTTTTTGTAGTACTGGGGATTGAACCCAGGACATTCTACCTCCAAGCTACACCAATAGCCCTTTTTATTTTTTTGTTTTTGAAACAGGGTCTTGCTATGTTGCTGAAGCTGTCCTTGAATCTATGATTTTCCTGTCTCAGCCTCCCAAGTCCTGGGATTATAGGCTCTTAGTGGAATTTTAACCATAGTTCCAAACCAATATCATAAAAATGGAATTTAGTTGTAATAAGAATCTGGGACAGTGAATGTCAGTGGCAACTATTCCTACCTGTGAAGGCTAAAAATAAATTCAATATTTGAACAAGACTAGCCTTTTACCATTCTATTACTATTTGTTCATAGAAAATGGCATATAATTATATAGTATGTGACTTTTATTATCACAATTATCTGTGTCTCTTATGTGCTATTGTACTTGGAACTGCAGGCTGAGAGGAAATACCTTCCAGAATCAGGCAGTGCTCAGAACAGAGGCGAGCCAGTCCACACAGTCCATCGAAAATCATCTTGATAGAAAGCTTCCCTTTTCTTCTAACTTAAAACCAAACATAATTAGTTTAAGCAAGTCTGTTGGCAGGAAGGCATCACTGACCCAAAGCAGGTTTTGTGAAGCTGCTGCCACTCCTGCAACTTGGCAGCCCAAGTCCCCACATCCCACACACTGAGGGCAGAGCTCTCCCCTCTAGCACTAAGAGGTTTCAGTGAAGGCCCCTGCATGTTACTCCAGTTAATCTCTTTCCTCCTTCTTCCTTCCCTTGTACCCTCTTTCCTGATACAGAGGTGATGCCAATATCTTTTTTTTTTATGTCAGTTTTGTTCTTTTGATGGAAAGATGAGCGGGATGGTGGCGAGGGAGTCATGAACGATGTACCTGTTGTGAGACACTCAGAATTGTTCCTGGGGAACTTTGCTTTATTTTGTTTTCCTCTACAAGCCTTATTGACTTATTTTGCTGTTGGGAAATTTGAATTGTTGATATTATGAATATGAGGGAAGTGTCTTGTTTGTCTGGCTTTGTTTGGTTTGTTTGTTTGCTTGCTTGCTTTTATTCTGGGCCTGCTACAAAATCTTTTGACTGATCATCGTGTTTTCTCAAGGAAAACCCAGGCTTTTGTCTAGCAGACCTTCTCCCCATTCCTATACAAGGGAGGAGGCTTCCCTGCCCCAGCAGTAAGTCACCATGGCAGGTGCATGATGTCTACGGAAAGGCCGTGAGGCGAATGGCGCTGCTAAAGGTGACTATTTGGGCAAGCGGTCAAGAAGGAATTCCAGTAGGACCCTGCTATGGTTTGTCCCCCAAAGGTTCATGTACTAGAACTTTAGTGTTGGGGTGGTGGAAACTTTAAGAGGTAGTGCCTAGTAGAAGGTGAGTAGGTCATGGGGACTCCACCCTGATGAATGGATTCATGCTATCTCTCAGCAGTGGGTCAGGTCTCACAGGAGTAGATCAGTTCCTGCAAGAGGGAGTTAGTTATAAAAGAGCCAGTCTGGCTCCTCCATGCTCTCTTACTTCCCTTATCCCCATGTGACCTCTCTCTCTTTTTCTCTGCTGTGCATGCATGAACACTCCTGCCATGATGCCATTCACCATGTTGTAACACAGACAGCCCTCACTAGAGGTTGAACAGATGGGACCACCTGGTTTTGCACTTTCAGCCTCTAAAACTGTGAGCTAAATAAACTTCTTTTCTTTACACATTGTCTTGTTTCAGATATTTTGTTATAGCAACACAAAACAAAGAATCTTCAACTCCAAAAGAATTTAGGGTATTGATTTTTTTCTTTTTTTTTTTTTTGCGGCACTAGGGATGGAATCCGGGGGCATTCTACCTCCGAGCTACACCCCCAGCCCTATTTTTTATTCTTTATTTTTGAAACAGGGTCTCACTAAGTTGTGGAGGACCTCACTAAGTAGCTGAGGCTGGATCCTCCTGTCTCAGCCTCCCAAGTACTGGGATTATAGGCGTGTACCACCATGCCCAGCTGATTTTTTTTCAAAGCATGGCAATTCTGGCCAAGTTTTTCTTGATGAAGATATCTGTGCAGAAATACTACTTTGTTTATACAACTATAAACATGATTCTCAATACTCTGTGGCGAGAGAAAGTTCCTTTTCAAACTACACATGTCTCATCCACTCAGAATCACTACCTTTGAGGAAAAATGCTAACGATGGAAATATGTTGCAGACATGATAGTTAAGGAGGTTAAAAAAATGTTGGGAACTGAGAGACAGAAACTGTGTGTGTGTGTGTGTGTGTGTGTGTGTGTGTGTGTGTGTGTGTGTGTGTTTGACCCATGAGAAAAATTATTCCCAGCCTCAGACTTCCTAAAGAATGAAAGATGTTAAGAGATCCAACTTTTGATTTGGATTTGAGATTTTAAATTTAATATGACACATTAATGAAAGCAATGTGTGGTATTTACTCAAATCATAGTTTCCTTCAGAGTAGTGCAAGATTCAGTCATGGGTAAATCAGGAGGGTACCCATGATTCTGAAAGAAAAGAGGACCAAAAATCAAAATGGGGGAGAAACAGAGGTTGTCACTCCAAAAAATGTTGTTTCAAGTTTGAGACAGATGATACTATTTAGGTGAAGTATTAAAAGCCCTGCAAAGACATAGATTCTGCAAAGGTAAAATGGTCACAAACACTCCATTTGTCTTCATAGTGCTGGAGGAAACTTCAGTGTGTACAGAAGTTTCTGTGGCCCCTCGAGGAGCTTGGGGGTGGGGCAGTGTTCTGGGTCTCTGGGCACCCCATCTCTTCTGGTGACTGAATGTCAGGCCACTTTATTACATAGTAGTGTTTGATATATGCTTATATAAATATAGCTAAATTATATTTTGTGTTAATTCAAATGAATTGAAAAACATGACAGAGTAAGCTTTACATTTTAGTGAGGATTAACAATATTCATTTTTAGGATACATTCTTTTATTTAAAATTTTTGCATGTGGTCTCTAAAGGGTTAAGTGTGCTTTTTATGAAAGTGAAAACATATTCCTGAGCAAAATGAAAAAAAGGGGATAAGCTGGGTATGGTGGCACATGCCTGTAATCCCAGTACTTGGGAGGCCAAGATAAGAGGATCACAAGTTCAAGGCCAGCTCATGGTAATCTAGTGAGACCCTGTTTGACCCTCTTTCAAAATGAAACATAAAATAGGGCTGGGGGTATAGCTCTGAGGTAATACTGGGTTCAGTCCCCAGTACCACAGAGACACACAAAAAGTTAGGACATGAATGTGAAATTCTCCTTGAAATCTAGGCACACCGATGATAAGAATTTCACAAAACCTCTTTGGGGGCTACTGTTTATTGAATGCTTGCTATGTGCTAGACCAAGTGCTTTATAATTATTATTTAATGAATGGATAAACAAATGAACAATCTTACATAGTACTTACTGGTATTCCCGTTTTACTAGTAAGGAAAGTGAGGTTTTGGAGGCTATAAGAAATCACCTCAACTGATAAACCTTAGAATTCAAACCCAAATCTTTCTGATTTAGGTAATGGAGGAGAGATTCAAAACAAATTGCTGGGAAGAATCATATATAATAAAAGCCCCTCTGGTGAGGATCGTTGCTATTCTTCTCCTTGGAGACCCTAACTTCCCCCACTGGGTCCAATTCCCTCATTCACTTTCTCACGTTATTCATCTCTTTTATCCACCAAATTCTGTTTGAAATCAGTGGAATTTTCATGCTAAAGAGCTGCTAATGACATAAAGAACTGGGAACACTAATCCAATGTTCTGATCTTTTTAAAAAGCCCAGACAGAAAAGAATATTGGCCCCAGCGGTCAAAACCCAGACAACTCCAGTTTTGATGGGACAGCTCCCAAAAAGTTCAGATGCTTCCCTGAACTTATCCAAACCTTGGGCGGTCTCCTTTTCTGGAGGGAACATGCTTGGTGGATGAGGCACCAAGTTTGAAACACATGGAGAATGCCCTCCATGGGGACTCTTGGGTCTTGTGTGAGGTTAAGTCCCAATTGCGCATCAAGCCACCATGGTATTTTTCCTCTGTGGGCGGCCTTTGTCCTGCTGAAAATGAAATCTTAACAGCACAGAAAACATGGAAATTATGTTAGGTGAAGTAACGGTTCCTCTATGGTCTTCATTTGTTACGTACCTACTATGTGCTGGACACCATCCTACACGCTTCCCCTATGTTATTTCACTTACTCTTTATAACAAATCTGTCTGGCAGTGTCGTCTCCACTTAATAAATGTAGAAACTGAGGCCTATGATGATTGAGTGATGTGCCCAGCGTCACATGACCTATAGGTGGCAGCTGGGATTTGAACCAACTCTGTCAACCTCCAAAATGTTTGCACCTAATCACTTCACAGTGTCTCCTGGTCAGCCCAGAAAGACATCAGTAAATATCACACTTGTAACTGGATTTGTATCCCAGCTTTGTTTCCATTTAACTTTAGCCCCTCCTGGTCCATTCCAGAAGCAGGGATGGAAGACGTGGAGCTGGCAGGCACCTCTGGTTCTCACGTAGCTAACGTGGCAACACAGACAGGCTGCTGTGCAAAGGTTGCTGGCTTGAGCCAAGGGACAAGACCAGTAAACCATCAACTGGCTGAAACCTCTGAGAAGCCAGTCAGAAAAAGCTTGACAAGATAGACTAGGACTGAAATTCACAGATGAATTTAGAAATGAGAAGTAAATCAGAAAAAAGTTGATATACAAGCCAATTCCATAAATACTAGAACCTAGTAGAATGATTAAAAGTCCCCATAACTTGGTCCTGCCTGAAACTGCAGTCCCTTCACTGTAGTAATTTAAACTCAACTATTTATTTTGGCTTCTGCTTTCAGAGTGACTTGTTCTAATCAAAATGCTTTGATGAGATGCACTAAAGGAATAAAAATGTGATTAAATAGCCAGGGAGTAATATCTTGGTTTAAAACAACTGTGAACACAAACTTTAATCTCTGGTTATGCTATAAGGGCTATCTTTTACTAACTAGGGTAAAGAATTTTAAGGTCTTATTTGGAAAGGCTCTTTTGGAATGGGTGTAAATGTATTCTAACTTTAGCCTTATAGAATGTATTTCCACAAAAAAATGTGTTATTCTGTCTTTAATCAATGTGCATTTGACATCTAGAACTCCATTTTTAAAAATTTTCTACAACAATCCATAGCTTATAAGTAAGTAAAGTCGACTTTATGCTAAGTTCAAACAATATTTATGGGACTTGGACTCACTTTTTCTGTAAGCAAGCCTATGTGTTTCCCCCTCTTTTATGTGAAGTACCTATGTGGATCTCAATACATTTAATCATTTTGGTGGAGTGCTTACCTGAATCAGATGTTATCTTTCTGAAGTCAATAGCAATAACAAATAGTGAATGCTAATATTTATTGAAATATTACCATATTTTAGGTATTCCCAATTGGAACTGGGTTTGAATTGTATTTTGTTATGGCAGTCCTGGTGAATTCATTTTCTAGGGCTTCCATAACAAAATACCATAGACTGGGCAGCTTAAAAAATAAATTTTACTTTCTCATGGTTCTGGAGTCCAGAAATCCAAAATCAAGTAGTTGGCAGGGTTGGTTTCTTCCGAGGCCTCTCTTATTAGCTTGTAGATGGCCATCTTCTCCGTGCGTCTTCCCATGGTCGTCCCTTTGTGTATGTCTATGTCCTAATCTCCTTTTAGGACACCAGGCACAGTGGATTAGCACCCACTTGTATGACCGCATTATTGCTATTGACTTCAAGAAGATAATATCTACTTCAGGTAAACATACCACCAAAACAATTAAATATACGCAGGTCCCTGTAGGTTCTTCACGTCAATCAGGAAGGAAACACACTGACTCTCTCAACCCCCTCTTTTTTTTTTTTTTTGCGGTACCATGATTGAACCCAGGGGCGTTCTACCTCCACGCTACACCCCCGGCGCTACTTTTTATACTTTATTTTGAAACCAGGTCTCACGAAGTTGCAGAGGGCCTCATTAAGTAGAGAGAGAGAGAGAGACGGGGAGAGAGAGAGAGAGAGAGAGAGAGAGAGAGAGAGAGCTGAGGCTGACCGCAAACCCGGATCCTCCGGTCTCTGCCTCCCAAAGTACTGGGATTACAAGCGTGCGCCACCACGCCCGGCTCGACCCCCTCTTTAAAGGCCCTATCTGCAAATACTATCACATCCTGAGGTAGTGGGGGTTAGGACTTCAACATATGAATTAGTGTGGGGACACAATTCAGCACATATCCCATGTGAAATGACTAGAACAAAGTACACTTTTATTTATTAATTTATTTTTTGTGGTACTGGGGATTGAACCCAGGGGCATTCTACCTCCAAGCCACACCCCACCCCGTCCTATTTTTTTATACTTTATTTTGAAACAGGGTCTCACTAAGTTACCGAGGGCCTCACTAAGTAGCTGAGGCTGGCCACAAACCTGTGATCCTCCAGTCTCAGCCTTCCAAGTACTGGGATTACAAGCGTGCACCACCATGCCTGGCTTCATAGTACACTTTTAATAAATGCTGGTTCCCTTTTCCTCTCCATTCTAAGGTTTGGTGTTAAAAAGACATTGAACATGTATATAGGCTCTTTGAGAGGGTTTTTCAGGTTGCTTGATCAAGATCACTGGAGAGAGACCGGAGGATCCGGGTTCGCAGCTAGCCTCAGCTATGTAGTGAGGCCCTCCGCAACTTTACGAGACCCGGCTTCAAAGTAAAAGGATAAAAAATAGGGCCTGGGGGTATGCCCCTGGGTTCAATCCCCAGTACCGCAAAAAAAAAAAAAAAAAAGATCACTGGAGAATAATCCCATCAACATGGGATGTCCACTGTTGCTCACATGAGGTCATCAGTTTAAAACTGGAGGCAAACTGGTGTTCATTTTACATCTTCAAAAGTATAGGTCTAATTATAAAAAAGAGCTCTTTAACTTCAGACCTATCAAATCTCATTGATTTTACTCCTGGTCAAAGACAAGCAATGAACATCAAAAGCAATCATCTACAACAATGAAGACAGCCAGGAGGAGTGCTGAGGGAGATAACAGCAGCTGGCGTTTACTGAGGACGTACACATATGAAAGCCCTTTACACGCATTCTCCCATTTGATCTATCATTACAACTCTACAAATGGGTACCTTTGTATGGTCATTAAAATAAGATGAAGATTCGTGTGCTTGTTTTTAAAGGAGAACACACTGGGAGTTTCTAATACATAAGAAAGGATAAAATTGATATTGATATGAGAGGACTCACCATCCCAGATGACTATTGTTACTGTAAATGCAGTTTTGGTGACATTTAAGAAAAATAAATGATATCTGGGCAGACGAGAGAATGCTGAGTCCACTTTTGAGACTGGAGCATCTTTTGGAGCAATGCGATTCCTTGGTATGTGTCAAAAGGCCTGGGGCACTTGCTCACAAGTCCTTCTCTACCTAGCACACTGCTCTTCACACTGTGAGGATAATACTTGTGTAATGAGTGACGCATCTTCCCATCCAGACACAAGTTACTCTCTCTCCAGCGTCAGTGTGACTAGTGGCTCTGATGGGCTCATAGATCAAGCAGCTCTGCTCCTCTTCCTCTTTCAGGTAATTGAAAGACTCCCAACGACACACTGCTGAAGATGAGGGGGACCACCACTTGCTCCCTTTGTGATTTACTCTCAAGGGCTTGGGGGTTTTGAGCAAGAATCTTAGTTATGTGAACATATCTATAAAAACAATTGCTGGAATAACAAAAAGACCAAATGCTAAAATTCCATAGTTGTTACTGACTGGCACTTCGACATACGCTTCCCAGGAGAGAAACATGTAGCTACTGCCACTGATGTGTGATAGAAACACACATTTTGAGATGTAGCGAGTCATAGAAGCCTGTTGGATGCGGCTCCGCTTGTTTCTGTCTGAAGAGGCAGGCTGTGTTTTCCTCATTCGTTCAACCCAACCACCCATCAAGAAGGGTCACGTGGACATTGCTCTTGGTAGCTGCTCTGGACTGGAACGAAAGCTTAGGGGAGAGAGCCGCATGATGGGGTGCACACAGAGAATTGTTCTCTGGCTTCTCACTATCTGGATATGCTCAGGCCTGCGGGCAGGGCCTTGAGTTTCTTTCTGGCTGCCTGTCAACTCCATTGAGCAGCAGCGCTGGCTGGGTCATGCACGGCATTTTTTTTTTCCTGTCTGAATGATGACCTGGTTAGCAAAGGACAAATACTAGAGCTCCCAAAAAATAATTAAGTATTTGGACCCATTTCCACAAACACAAATCTGTGTGAGGTTTTCTGGAGCAAACTCTGTAGACTACGTTCCAAAGGCCAAGAGGCAAAAAACACACTGGTCAGTCACCCATGCTCTCTCCATAAATAGCACCGTGCATTTCTGAAGCAATGAGACAGAGTTAGGCAATCTTGGTTATGGTACCGGCTGGATGGTGGCTTTAACAGTCACGGACATAATGGGGATAGACAGAGGGGAAAGTCAAACTGTACGATGTTGGACGGGACACTTAGTTACTCCAGGTCTCATTTTCTCAGCTCTAGAGTTAGACTAATAACTCTGTGCCACAAGGTCATCCATTTAGCCAGAGAAATTTATAAAGGGCCTACCATAGGCAGAGTACTACACTAAAGGCTGGGGGTGAGGAGTAAATAAAAATGGTGTGGGGCCCAACAAAGCAGCTGCCTCATAAGTTCTCCATAAATGTTCATTGACTTAGAGGAAAGTTTGGAGAAGGAGAAAGCATTAGGCCTGGTTTATTTTAAATATGGGTATTTATTCAGATTCCTCAAATAGTTCTTGAAATTACTAAAAAAATTACGTTCTTCCATAGAAATAATGATTAAGTACCCGAGACAGGCAACCTAGAGTCTGGGAATAAGAGAATTAGCACAGGAATAGCAAGCTGCATTCTGGTTTAGGGGAACCTTGACTGATCTTTGACATAAGTTAATAGACTCCTAGAAGGATCCACAATTTCTAGCAGGTAAAGAGGGTAGGGGTCATGGGCCAGTGTGCCAGGGGAATGACCATGAAAGGGGCAGATTAAAACATCACATGGAAACTATAGGAGAACTCCTGGGAACAAACTCGCAGACATGTTTATCCTGTGAGAAGCCTTAGTGATTTGAGGGGTTGGCTTGAAGGAGGGAAAAAATGAGCTAGCATTAATCATGCTCCCAAGCTCAACTCCAGCTCCTAATGAAATAGACAATAACTGGTAACACCGCTCCTGGTCCTCACAACCCCCGGGGTCAAGGCCTGGCTGGAATTACTCAACTGGATTCCACATCAGGCCTGGAAACTTGTGCATTGAAGCTTATTCTGGAAGGCACACTATAAGAAGACATGGATTTTTTCTTGGTCTAATTTTGAAACAATTTTAACTTAGTAAGAGGGTGTTTTAAATAATCTACTTGCCTCAAGAGGGTTCTTTTTTTGTGGCAGAAACTGACCAACAGCATTTGCCACACCTAGTCTGAAGCCCAAGTTGGAAAAGCCCAAGTTGGTGTTTTTTAATTTTGTTAATAGAAAAATAGTCTCTTAAAATACCATTTCCCCCTCAAGTTACCTCCTTCTTGTGTTATGTGATTTCTTTTGGCATTACAGTGCTCCTCTAAAGGGTTAACCAAGGTGACCTTGGGTAGTCACTGCTTTAGAACACCCCCTGGGTGGGGACTACAAATGACAGGTCAAAACCAACATCACTCTTCAGCTGCCTGGTATGCACTGTAGGAAACCAGGCACACCCACATGAAAATACGGAATTGGCCCACACTCAGGGAAAATCATAGGTGCATGTCTTTTTTCAAAGACATATATGGCAGAAATCAAAGGGGGCATACATGGAGAGAGCAGGAGAAAAGGTGGGGAATAGGTGAGATTGCAGGAAGGGGACGTAAGGTAAGGACAAACCAGAACATTCCATGAAACCAGTTGTGAAGCAGAGACCTCCAAATGCTAAAGTTTCTTCCATGCCAAAGACGGATGTTCAGGATGAGTCAAATTTGAGCACAGGAGAAATAAATCAACCACAGGGCAAAAGGTTTAATGAGAAAAAAAGTATCATTCCAAGTATGCGATGCAATCCACATCCAAAATTTCTAGGTCAAATAAGATGAGGAACTAATGTGGGAAAAGAAAGCAGCAGCCTGGCCCCACAGTGCCGAGGACCCAGCAGCAGGTCCTCACTCCCTGGGGTCCTGCCCGCGGGGGCAGGGGAGGGATACTCAGGCCTTACAATTCTGTAAGCTTGGGGAAAATGAGGTGGATAGCTTCTGACTTGTATGCCCTTCGATTAAAGAGAATATGACCTTTTCTATGATGATGATGATAAAACATCTCAGAAGAGAATGAGGCTCACGATAATGCAGTCTTGTATATTATCCAGGGTCTGCGGAAGGCAACAGGGCTGGAGCAGTAAAAGCTTGTTTGCTCACATGCCTCTGAGTAATTTAAGGGGGAAAAAACACTCAGAAAATTATTGATTAGATGCCAATTCACATAGCTCTCTTTGTCTGCTTTTTATTATCAGTATTTCTTTAAAAGGCTAATAGATCCCGGTCTTGACAAGCATGAAGCCAGGAGGTGGGCTCTTATCCAGTGTTTTCATTTTTCAGCCCTCCAGAGGCAATGATTAGATCTTAATATTGAATGCACGGACCACGCTCACTGTGTGAACTCTCTGAGAGGGCTGCCACGCAAGGCTAAAACGTGAAGAAGCCTTATTGGGAGGGTTGTAAGAGGAAGGGGGGCACTTCGGGTCTCTTTGGGCCGACTGATGAGGGAGGAGATGACTTTCTGATGAACACTAAACCTCTCCTCCCCGGGGAAGGGAAACCTGAGACGATTTCAGTGATTTAATTCCTTTTCTAAGAATAGCTAAACTTGGGGTGGCGAGTCAACCACTGATGGAACATTTTCAAATTGAGCAAAGTCCCCTGAATCTTAGGTAATAGCTGGGAGCAGATTTCTTCCACATCTCATAAACGATAAACGAACTGAGTAAAGCAAGCCAATCAGCAGACACTCTCCACAGATTGCATGATCTGAAACTGAGGACAAGGAGCCAAACACGATGAAGATGTGCTTCCGGTCATAAGTTCACAGTGATGCTGCTCAGAGGCGTCACCTAACTCAGCAATCTCTGAACGCATTTTATTCCTCACAATGCGGTCAAGATTACGTTGTTACAACTTCCTCTCCCTCTTCACGAACACTGCATCTGTGTACGCCATACATTTAACCTCACCAGAGTACTGAGTGTGACACCTCTCTCCTTAAGAGCAGTATCTCTTATAGTCTCTGGGGTTAGATATCCCCTTCACTCCTCAGCCCAGTGATTCAAAAGGGAAAAGGTTCTTTCTCCAATGAAAAAGAGATGCAAAGTCATGAATGGCACAAAGCCAAACCCCTGGCCGGCTGAGGTGGAGTCCTTTCCAATGTTTGGTTGGTTAAATAAAAATACCTCTTAATATTTACCTAATATCATTCAGATCATAGCCTCCGGGATAATTCATGATTAGAAATGGCTATAGATAGCCAAATATTAAAAAGGCAGTACACAAATTTTTTCATAATTTAAAGCTATAGTCAACATTGCATATCAATATCATTTTGCATTTGAGGGAGACCCCATTCTATACTCCCTGGGAGCCCCAATAACAGATAATAACACATAACCTCAGTGAAGGCTACAGGTAAGGGAGTAGAAACAGTTTTTTCTATTTTGTTAAGAGTTACATGCTGTGTCAGTTAGCTTTCTGTTACTGTAACAAATGCCTAAGATAATCAACTTATAAAGATAAAAGAATTATTTTGGCTCACAGTTTTAGAGGTTCCAGAACTTGATTGATTGGCCCTATTGCTTTGGACCTTTGGTAAGACATTATGGCAGAAGTGCACGGTGGAGCAAAACTGGTCACCTCTTGGCTAGGATGAGAAAGACAGAAGGAAGAAGTCAGGATTCCAATATCCCCTTCAAGGACATGCCCTCAACGACTGGAAGACCTCCTGCTAGGGCCACCCCTTAAAGGTTCCACCACCTCCCAACAGCACCAAGCTGGGGATCAAGCCTTTAACACATGGGCCTTTGGGGGCTATTTCAGATCCAAAGTGTAGCTGATGCCATGAACAGCTATTTCCCTAGGAGTATCTCACAAGCATATTTGCTTAAAGAAGGTTACATATGTTTGAGCCTTAGCAAATTTGTCACTATAACTGTGACACAGTCATATGTGAAACCCAAATATCATTTTCCTTTATTATTTTGCTTTGTCTACTGTGTTTTTCCCATGGCTCTTAAAACAGAAGTGCTCAGCCAGGTTCTCACTCTTTGTCACTGAATGGAATGCATATTTTTGAAGGCTGATATATAGTTTGGAAAGGTAGCCAATGTATTGTATTTATTTAGATGGGATTTAAATAGTTGGCACCATCATGCCAACTACAAGTATTCTATACTCAAAAAGCAACATTATTTTTCCTAAGTTCCTTTTATAGATTGGCTCACTTCCAGCATGGCATCTGCTGTCTTGTCATACTCTTGGCTGACTATCTTTACTCCCTGGACATGGGGGAGCACACTCCCAGCTGGGTCCAGCGGCCTCCAGGAGCAGCTAGATTTGAGGTAAGTTTGTCCTTCACAGAAAAGCAGCACAACGTTCCAATGTGGTTCCTTTGAGAGGGCTAGAACCCCCGGAGTTGCCTCCTGCTAGCTTCTTAAAAACTCCTGGGTGGACATTGAACACTAGCAACAGTGTTCAAAATGGAATAATTTCTTACAGGAATTATATATACTTATTCTTAAGGCCAAATAAGTAGACCCAGTGAAAGTCTATTATCTTCTTTTTAGACATCTCAATTGAATGGCGCAAGAGAGAACACATAGGAGAGACAGATCTTGTCCTGATCTGATGGGAAGTTTTTCAAGAAACCATGATAATTCCTGGGAATTCAGCAGTCTATTCCAATTTTTATTATTTTCCAGTTACTCTCAGAAGTGACTTACTGAGAGTCTCTCATTTAAGTACAGAAGCTAGTTATACCAAGAGAAACATTTAATATCTCGATGCCTTTTGTCTGCAATTTCCTTGTGCATTTTATGTCCCCCACAGCAGATAAACAGGGGTGCTCACTAACTAGCCTCAGAAACCTCTCAACTCAAAATGCCTGGAAAGCCCTGTGTTCTGTTAGTCCTAATATACATGCATCAGCCATAAGGGGTATCTAATAGTGCAAGACAATAAAATCCCTTATGTTTTCTGTCTTAAGGAAATCCTGCATGGTTGTACTAGGGTCATAAAAAATTACTAATGTGTTTTCTCATGGCGCTGGGCCATCACATAGGCCCTGTGCAGGGGTATTGGATGCAGCCTGTAATCACAAACAAATGTATTCCACAAGCAGAAGAGCTGTTACGTGAGAAAGTGTGAGAGGTTAGAGCTTGAGCCTTGGTGTCAGCTCTGCAGCAGGTCCCTCCACAGTGGAAGACCCTGGAGGCCAGGCAAATGAAAATGACAATGCCTGCAAGTGGGGTGGGAGGAAGAGGCCAAGAGGGATGAGGTCACCACAGTGAGCGTCCAGCTTCCCTCCAAGTGGGAAATTAGAAAAGGCTTCAACTAAGGCAGCGCTATCTGGACTAAGAAAGGGGATGGAATTTGTGGGTCAGGTGGGGTGAAATGTGGGAATCCCCTTAAGGAGGAGATGAGTGACATCAGTGGATGTCCCAGAGGGAGGAAGAAAGGACAATCATGGTACTTTCAGGGACCAAGTATCAGTCTGTTCAGATGAAAAGAAATTCTCATAAAACACTGATGTGTAGTATGCATAAGATCCTGGGTCCAATCCCCAGTACAACAAAACAAAACAAAACACAGTTGATGTGTTTTGTCTTAGCTTCCAAAAATGAATTTTGAGCTATAAACAGTGACATTTCTCCAAGTGAGTTCCTGTGAAAATAGGGATGTTTTTTAGAATTCTTCAAGGTGGAAAAAAAATCCATAGGAGCAATATAGTCATACCCAGAGGCAGTACTGTGGAGTAGAAGTGCCCAGCTTAAAACTTCTCACCCCACCACTCCCAGACTGATTTTGAGGAAGTGATTTGTACTCTCTAAACTTGTGTTTCTTCCTCAGAAAGTGGGGATAGTAACATCTGCCTTAAGGACTGTAGTAAAAATAAATCTCGCACTCTCACCACTACCTTCATGTCACCACTCCTGGGTCTTTTCTCTCCATCCCAAACTTCCGAGTTCCAGAGGCACACATTCTCTCCATCCCCTGGAGGCTCCTCAAAATCAAATGTTCAGAACTGAAGCCATACTCACAGATCTGTTTTCTACTCAGTTAAAAGTGCCATCACATGTCATCATAGAACTTAGATGTCTCCAGAAATTCTTCCTCTCCACCATCACTCTCATATTAAATAAATCTCCAAATATTTTTGATCCAGTTCTTTCAAAGCCTGCCAAGTGTGATGGTGCACAGTAATCCCAGTACTGGGAAGGCTGAGACAGGAGGATAATAGGTTTGAGGCCAGCCTCAACAATGTAGCAAGACCTTTAGCAACTTAGCAGGACCCTGTTGCAAAATAAAAAATAAAAAAGGGCTGGGGATGTAACTTGGAGGTAGAATGACCCTGGGTCCAATCCCCAGTACAAAAAAGGAAGAAAAATAAGAAAGAGGGAAGAAGGAAGAAAGAAGAAGGAAGGAGGAGGAGGAGGAAGTGAGGGAGGAGGAGGAGGAGGAGGAGGAAGAGTAGGAGGAGGAGGAGGAGGAGGAGGAGAAATATAGAATAGAAAAAAACTTTATAGTCATCTTCACCCCTAGTTCAGGCACAGTTTCATACCTAAATCATTCCAAGAGTCTCCTTGTCTCTAACCTTGACTCATCCTTTCAACCCATTCTCTATCCAGAAAGATCTTTGGAAAGAGAAAGTCTATTTGGTTCGCTCCACAGCCCAACTGGCTTCCTACCACCCTGGGGATATTTCTTATCCCTGCTTGCTAAGCTCTTCATCTGGTTCTCTTAAATCTGACCCATCGTCTTTGGTCTCCATAGTTCCTGACGTTAAAGTTCTCTCTGGCTATGCTGAATTTTATTGACTTTCTCTTGTCTCCAGTTCTACACAGAGGTTGTTCTCTTCATCTGGTTCTCTTAAATCTGACCCATTGTCTTTGGTCTCCTTAGTTCCTGACGTTAAAGTTCTCTCTGGCTATGCTGAATTTTATTGACTTTCTCTTGTCTCCAGTTCTACACAGAGGTTATTCTCTTTACCTGGAATCAGCTTCCCTCCCCCAGCTGACTAGCTACTACTTACCCTTCAGGTTCCAACTTATCACCTGCATTCACACACCAAGCCTTCCCTGTGCCTCCAAGGCTGGATAGGTGCTCCTCTTACCTGCTGCCACAGTACCTTATACTCTTTCTAACACGGGCACATGGGCCTCATCACAGTGGGCTTGTCCATAGATCTGCCAGCCTTCTCCACTGGATAGTAAACCCTTTGAGGACAAGAATTGGGAGCTATAGTCATTTTATCTTTTGGTGGCATGTTCTACCCTACTTTTCTCCTCCTTTTCCTCTTTCTTCCTTTTCCTTCCTGGAGTAACAGAAATGCGGAAGGAGTGAGATTTTAAGCCAGTTTGGCAAAGTGTTTTTGCTTCTATATTCTTGGGGTCTCAGAATACAAAAAGCTGCTAATCACAGGACTTGTGGGAAGCAGTAAAGACTAAGAATAGACACTTCTCATAATGAATTTTGGTTGTGTCATCAAGAGAAATCATAGCATTTTATTATGAGTTACTAAACCTCAAAAGTAAAATGAAATAGGGGACACAGGAAAATCACACTAAAGAAATAAAAAGAAGTATTAAAAGGTTTAGCATGGCATAGAAATGCATAGTAGATGAGAAAAAACTGGGAGGGAGGAGGGAGGAGGGAGGA
>PVJS01035097.1:0-21206 GCA_004027185.1 Glis glis | reverse complement strand
TTTATATTCATTTATCTTTTATTTATGCTACCATTTAAATTACTAAACACAAAATACCTCTGATGTTCAAAGCTTAGGAAGAGCTCAGATACTAGGTAATCGGTGCCAGTTTAAAAATAGAGAAAAATATCCTCAAAGATAATTGGGGGGAAATGTTATAGACACTAGGCCCAGAAATTTATATTGACTCAAATGTCATTTGGGATCCCTTTGAAAATGGGACAGAGGAGTGATGTCCTTAGAGCAAGAGGGAAATAAAGCAGCAAGACAGCAAAAAGAAATAAAAAAAGTCCAAGGGAACCCAGAAGGAAAGAGGAAAGAGAAGCTGCCCCGGTTTCTTGCTTGCTGTCCTAGTTCTTAGTTCATAAAACATGAAGTCTCAAAAAAAAAAAAGAGAGACAACATCTGACATTTCTCTTAAAAAGTGCTCATGCTTAAATCTTATCAGAAATCACTGATAAGGCAATCTCCTTCTAGAACACATAAGTGAAATGTGATATTCCTTTCTGGGCAATCTTAACTTTCCTAAACTAGTTCTTCCAATAAAATTTAAAAATAAAATTCCTCTCATACCTACACATTTTCATAGTTATATATTTTTCAGGGTTTTGAGAATTTTGTTCAAATTACCTTTCCAGTTAAACGCCACAGCATTTCAACTTTTTAAAAATAATCTGAATGCTTATTTTCCCTAGCTTAGCTAAATTAAATGGTATACATGGCTCTTTTTTTGGGGTGGGGATATTGGGGGTAGAATCCAGGGTTATTCTATCTCTGAGCTACACTCCCAGCCCTATGTAATTTTTATTTTGAAACAGGGTCTCACTAAGTTGCGGAGGGCCTCACTAAGTTGCTGAAGCTGGCTGCAAATCTGTGATCCTCCTGTCTCAGCCACCCAAGTACTGGGATTACAAGTGTGAGCCACCATGCCCAGCGGTATACATGGCTCTTGGTGAGAAGAGTCCTGTTTATCTGGCTCAACCCATTTCCTTTGGATTTCTCATCCAGATAATACTGAGCTCTTTGAACTTCCTTGGTTAAGTCATGCTCTTATATAAAACACCATAACTTTCCTTTGCCTAGAATATTCTTTCTCCTATTCAATAACACACTCATCCACCAAGTCTCACTCAGACAGTGTCTTCTACAAAGCGTTCCCTGATTATTCCCACCATAGCTCCCATACCAACAGGTCAAATTTGACATTCTATATATTCCACAGAATTTTGTACATACTATCACAAAACTGATTATCTCTTTGCATAATTATTATTACTTTTTTGTTATGTCCATCTGAGAACAGGCAGCATGATTTTCATGTTAGTATTCCCTGGGCACAGAGTATCCTTTATTTGTTAGGGACCAGAAGTTTATTTGATCCATAGACATCAAACAAAGAACAATGGTGTAAGGCCAACTTTTAGAAGTAAATGCAAATAAAATAAATCTTATTTATTTACTTCTTTTGGAAGTAAATGTAAGCCGGGTGTGGTGGCGCATGCTTGTAATCCCAGTACTTGGGAGGCTCAAACCGGAGGATCCTGGTTCGCAGCCAGCCTCAGCTACTTAGTGAGGCCCTCCACAACTTAGTGAGACCCTGTTTCAAAATAAAGAAATAAAATATAGGGCTGGGGGTGTAGCTCAGAGGCAGAATGCCCCTGGGTTCAATCCCTAGTACTGCAAAAAAGAAGTAGTAAATGCAAATAAAAATAAATCTGATTCATCAGCAATAAACCCATAAATACCATTACTGTTCATATCTAGTATAATGCTAACTTTCAATCCACATAACTTGAATATTAATCAGGTTAAATATCCTTTATAGAGTGACATCTAAGAATCTAACAGCATGCCACTGTAACACATATACTGCAAGGTTTATCAGGCTACTTCAGATAGTCATAAAAAGTATAAGCAGAAAAGATAATCATTGTAATATAGACATTGGTCTATATTACAGAATAGTCATAAAGAAAATGCAGCTGATGAAACTAAACTCAAATGCAAGATAACCAGCAATTCACAAACTATAAGCAGAAACCCTCACAATTAGAAACCTAGAGTGTCAATAGAACTCTCCTGGATGTGGAAATTACAAAAACATTCTCCTAATGCAAGTCATTTCTTAATGCAACTACTTATTTCCATTTTATAGCTCTCATAGTTGTTTTTCTATAAAAAAACACTGCTTTGCTCTTATAGTAGTAAAATAAAGCTAAAGAAATAAAACGTGTCCCTCAAGAGTTAAAGAGACTATTTTTTTAGGGATAGACAGAAATATTTTTAAGTACTGCGTTTCCAGTGGCCTCTAATTGGCCAACAGGATAAAACTTATAAATTCGCATAAAATTTAAAGAATATTTTAAACTTCTGCTTGGATTTGTTGGATATAAACTTTACAATTCATAAACATGCATTTTTTGAGATGTCAAAATGGGGATGAGTGACTGTTTATTACGTGAAAAACTAAAAGAAGCTTTCAATTACTGTTTACATTATTTTAATTAATTTTTTAAATACCTCATTAGAAATTTTCCAAAGAGAGAAAAAAATTTCACCATAGAAAGCACTGTATATTTTCTTGATAATGTTTCTTGAATGTAGTTTTTTTTCTCCTTGTGGTACTAAGGATTGAACCCATGGGCATTCTACCTCTGAGCTACACCCCCAGCCCATTTTATTTTTTATTTTGAAACAGGGTCTTGCTAGGTTGCTAAGAGTCTTGCTATGTTGCTCTCCTCAAAGCTTGATCCTCCTGTCTCATCCTCCCAAGTACTTGGATTATAGGTGTGCACCACCACGCCTGGCTTGAATATATCTTTAAACTATAAATCAAGTTTGCGCCAAGAGAAATAGTCCACAGGCTGGGATATAGGAACAGGATTCCACAGCATAATTCACTTACTATAAAAAAATCAACACAGAGAATGCTTTATTTTCTCAATTCAATGCCATGTATTGGTGAAGTACGAAAATGAAAAGAAAAATGAATTCATGCAAAAGAGCAGTTATATAAATTTGAAAATAATCAAAGACCACTGACTAGGGATATC
Source organism: Glis glis (assembly GCA_004027185.1). Lineage (NCBI taxonomy): Eukaryota > Metazoa > Chordata > Mammalia > Rodentia > Gliridae > Glis > Glis glis. The sequence goes on along the minus strand of PVJS01035097.1, from coordinate 18,153 downwards.
AATAAATTCATCTGGTACTCATGATTGACAAGGGAAATAAGAAAGCAGATGGTTTATAAGAATTCAATGGAATTGACAACAGAAAAATATTATATGGTTAGTTTATTATGGCAAGTAAGTAAAAAATCATGTGAAATACTTAAAAAAATATAGAAACATGAGAATAAAGACTAGAGAAGATACTCTATGCTCAGGATGACAAGTTTGCAGCTTGTGTGTTTATGCCTGCCAGAAGTGACAAATTGATTATTGACTCTTTGTAGCTGATTCTAGAATCCTTCTCAACACATACCACCAAGAGCCACTACCAATCACTGAGAGCTGGAACTAATACTGAAGCCTATTCGTCAAACCTGCTCTAGTGACTGTTCAAGATGTTCACTGGGAAACCTTCCCAGCAGGTAAATAGCAAAGGACTATGCACAACCTGCTAGGATATATGGTCAAGCGAGGGTTGATTTTCAAAAATTTGCAAATGTATGAAAAAATTTTTAAAAAGCAAAGTGGGGATCCGGGTTCTCGGCCAGCCTCAGCTACTTAGTGAGGCCCTCTGCAACTTCGTGAGACCCGGTTTCAAATAAAGTATAAAAATAGGGCCGGGGGTGTAGCTTGGAGGTAAAAAAACGCCCCTGGGTTCAATCCCTGGTACCGCAAAAAAAAAAAAGTCACCTGCTTGTGAAGAAAGTAGTCATTACAAGTAGCAAGAAATTGACCCAATGGTTCGCTCAACTACAGTACGCCAAAAATTAAAGATCATTGGCAACTGAAAAAAAATTTCAAAAATGTGCATTATTATGACTTAAAGCCATAGATGGCCTATAATTTGGAAAAAAAGAATCTGAGATGAAATCAATAACTATAGTAGAGAATCCGATGGAGTATTTGATACACAAAAAACCTCAACCCCTCAAACAAAATTACCTGTTTTCTTTAAATAAAGGGCAAAGCCTTTTACATTAATATACTTAAAACAAAAAGTATTTATCTTTAATGACATTAATTAAAATGCAATTCTTGCCGAAACTTAAATGCTCTTTAAGACTTCAAAAAATCTTATAATGTGATTTGGTTTACATTTATAGAAAGTGAAATGGAAATACAGTGACAACAGCTTAGTTTTAGTTCTTAATTTCCAGAAAAATAGTATCTTTGCTGAAATGTATTCTAAAATATATGCAGTATATTTTAGTAAGTAAATTTAGTTCCAGAATAAACTGACTAGTAAGCAAAATGTTTTGGGAAAATTAAGTCAAAACTATCCATTGAGATCAAATAAATGTACAGCAAAGTTGAAGGTGACTTTGTTTGGCAGTAATTATATATTACATTTCCTTCCCACAATGTCAAGTCAAAAGCTGCATAATGAGAAACCTCAGAAAAAAGTATACTTCAATAATGAAATCAGTTAGATAAAGTCTACAACAGCTCAATCTGACAATGAACCCTGTTCCAGTACTATGCAGTATAATGTACTGTTTTCAATGAATAAAAACCATACCAGTTCTCCACTTAATTTTACTTATACGCACTTAGTCATATTTAGGATCTCACATGAAGTCTGCAACAGATCTAAATTTGCACTGACATTTAGCAGCAAAGAATACTTTCAGCTACAAGCAACTAAAACCACTCTCTATAAAATAACAGGGCACTATGCATAGTCAGGGAAAGTTTTCTAAAACCTCCTTTGAAATACCTGGCATGCTAAAGTCTTTTACTCTCACCCAAATTCATTGTCATGAATTATTGTTGTATTATTATGCTTTTCCATGATTTTTGTAAAATGAGAATAGGCAACACAGGAGACAACTTTCTAAATCATAAAGCTGCAGTTTCTCATGAAACTGTAGTACATGCGTGTGTGCCACTGCTATTCACGACTACGATATAATACATTCTAAGGCAAGTCACTGTCTAATTAGGTACTTACCTCAAGTAAGAGGGAAAACAACTGTTTCTGCAAACTATATAAGCAACTAGAAAAGAATGTTTTTACACAAAATATATGAAAACAAAACAAATGTTCTATGAAAAAAACACTGCATTTGGTAGCAAATATATCAGTTTTTTAATGTTCTTACCTGTGTATACAGTTTTTACTCTCGAGATACAACATACCAGCAGCAGCATCTAAAGAAAACTTCACTAACTGTCTGGGTTTCAGTTCATCCTTCTTCTTTCTCAGGAAGGAGAGGAAATCACCTCCTACATGAACAATGAGACAAAATTATGATGAAAGTCACATTTGTAGCCTATTAGGGACACCTGGCCGGTCAAAAAGCATTACACATTTGGTGAGGACTTCAACCCATTTGTTTGAGGTGAGGATAAGAACACACCTTGTTAGGAAGCAGAGGCCAAAAGCTTTTCTAGATACAGTGTAAGTAGTTTAAGTGCTTCACACTGTGTACCACCCATGGCATAATAATATTCATGTAAAGCCATACTTGTTTTTCTGTCATTGTTTTCACCAATTTGTTTCACTAAAATTTTCTAAGGAGTTTGATTTTCTCTACTACCAGAAAAAAGACTATAATTATTATGAGTTAAACAGAAAACTAAATGATATTGCATTAGTTACTATATCAATTGATTGACTAAAAATTGAAACTATTCACATCTCCATATCTATAGTATCAAAAACAAAAAGAAATAAGTAATATGACAAATGACATTTAGTCATTAACCCAGATTGCATTTTTGTGCATCAAAAAAATTCTTAAGACAACATGGCCCAAGACAAATATGATATAGATAATAATTCAAAGTTTACTGTTAGCCACATTTTAAGAAATTTAGAAAAAGGTGAAATTGATTTTAACTCTATTTTATTTATTCCAATATATCCAAAATATTATATCAACATGCATTAATATAAAAATTATAGTTGAGATGTTTTACATTTTTATTATGCTAAGTCTTTGGAATACTATATTTATTTTACACTTATATTTCATCTCAAGTTAGATGTAAATTTTCATCTGAAATATTTGATCTACATTTAGATTTCATAAAATTTAACAAATGAAAATAGATTCATATACCTAAGTCATTCCAAACATGCTTAAAATTTCCCCAAAACTGAATTAACTATCGATTTTTAAATTTAAACCAATTAAAATTAAATTAAAAATTCAGTTCGTTTTAGAAGCACTAACCACATTTCAAGAGCCAGTGGCTACCATCTTGAATAATGCAACCTTACACTTCGAACTCATTTTTTATTTGTACTAGGGATGGAACCCAAGGGCACTCTACCACTGAGCTGTACCTCTAGCCCTTCTTCTTATTTTTTATTTTGAAACAGGGTCTTGCTAAGTTGCTGAAGCTGGCCTTGAACTTGAAATCCTCCTGTCTCAGCCTCCCCAATATTAGAATTACAGGTGTAATACACCATGACAGGCTGCACTCATTCTTAATATACCACTAAAAGTCATGGCTTGGTTATTTTCCTTTTCAATTGGTTAGCTTATATAGTTTATTGCACTATATTAAAAACGTTAAACCAGGCATGGTAGCACATGCCTGTAATCTCAAGTACTTGCTAGGCTGAGACAGGAGGATCACAGGTTCAAGGCCAGCCTTAGCAACTCAGCAAGACCCTGTTTCAAAATAAAAATTAAAATAGGGCTGGGGGTGTAGATCAGAGGTAGAATTCCTCTGGGTTCAACCTTCAGTAGCCAAAAAAAAGTTAAAGTATGTTAGAATACATGTTCCCTAAAAATAATCTTTCACAGTTTCTCTATTAGGCCCCAGATATTATTAAACCACAATTTTGCAAGAGGGATTTGCATCTTAATTGCTATTTCCTGAATTTTTTTGCCCTCTTCACCAGGGATCTAAGCTTTAGTAAATAGAAAAGCTCTGGAGGTAAAGAATTAATGGCTTTTTCTTTAAAGAGTAGTTGGAAAATAAACACCTTCCCAACTCTCCTTAAAATATTCTTTTCTAACCTCTTCTCTCACAAATCAAATGTAATACAAATTTGGGTGGGCCATTTACAAAATCAACAAGCTTTTTACCTTGAAAATAAACTTAATAGTACCAGACAATTTAACGTTTTCAGTTCATTTTAAGAGAATACCAAATGTATTAAATTACTAGGATGGTTACTAAAATAGTTTCTAACAAACCAAACGAAAATCTGAACAAAACACATTATTTAAGCAGTAAACAACAAAAGTTATCACTAACTTATCAACTTTCATAGCTACCAAACATGCCATTTAAATGGACTTTAGTGAAGACACATGTTGGCCTGTTTTAGAAGGAGTGTACCCTTCTGGTCTTGAAACCATAGAGCATTCTGCTTACGCTTCGGAATTACCTTCAAATGAAAATATCTTTTCTACAATTGGGTTTAAAAACAGCATATGACAAATCCCGGTATTCTGCAGAATCCTAATATTATGTCTTTCCCATGTTAGCTCATATTCATCACTTTTTTATCTACCTGCTGCCCTTTTTAAATTTACTTCTTCACATACTCTTTCCACCTGCCACACAAGGCCATGAACTTATGGAAAGAAGTGTACCTATGTTGTTTGATATTTGTTATTCAACAAGTTATTATTTAACGAAATGTTATTCAACAAATTATTAAATAATACTGTTTAATAACAATACATAATATATTCATAAACAAAGACAACACTTAAATAGCATTAGAAAGTGGGTGAAAAGTAATGTCAATTCACTAAGAACTAGAAAGTCAGGGCTGCAAGCGGCTATTTCCAAATACTGAGAGGGATTTCTGATTGTTCTATAGTTAATCCAACAATATTTCTGCCTTTGAACAAATTCTTGCTTAAAATCATTAAATTTACAAAAGTAAATTTTAACTATTTTACTGATTTAGAGTTATTCAAGCTACAGGCAGAGTGATCTTAAGGAGCCGAACTGCATAATTCCTAGTCAGCTTCTTGCAGAAAACTAGATGGAAGCAAGGCCTTCAGTAAAAATCAGATAATCATGATTCAGTCTGGAAAGCCTGAGTCTTGTGCAAGTGTGAGAATTAAGAATGTTGGCCGGGCGTGGTGGCGCACGCTTGTAATCCCAGTACTTTGGGAGGCGGAGACCGGAGGATCTGGGTTCGCGGCCAGCCTCAGCGCTCTCTCTCTCTCTCTCTCTACTTAGTGAGGCCCTCCACAACTTCGTGAGACCCGGTTTCACAATAAAGTATAAAAAATAGGGCCGGGGATATAGCTTGGAGGTAGAAAGCCCCTGGGTTCAATCCCCGGTACCACAAAAAAAAAAAAAAAGAATTAAGAATGCTGAAGCAAGAAGTAAACTGCCTGGGGGGTAGAGTATGGGACTAAAGTTGAGCTAACCAGAAAATAATTCAGATGGGACTGAAAATATTCCTTTAGGCAAAATACTTGAGTCCTACCATTAAATGAAGAAAAACTGGAGACAGATGGTACAGTCTTTAGTATTCACTGTGAGGTTAGTTTAGAAGGCGGAGCCTGTGCCTTTCTTTTGTTTTTCTTTTTTTAAAATACTTCTATTGGTGCATTATAGTCTCACATCATAATGTAGTTCATAGTGACAGCGGCATACATGCACACAGCACTTGGTGAGTTTTCCCCCGGCTCCCTCCCCACTCCTCCCTTCCCCATACAGGGTATTGAGATTGACATTGGTATTCCCACGTATGTTCATAATGTCATTGGAAGTGTTTCCTTCATTGATTCTCCTTCTTACCCTTCTCTCCCCAAAACCACGTCTCTCGGTCCACTGGAGTTTCTCCTCCATTATCTAAAGTCCCTCTTATAACCCAATTACTCCCTAGCTTCTGCATATAAGAGAAAACATATGACCCTTCACTTTCTGTGACTGGCTAATTTCACTTAACATAATGTTCTCCAGGTCCATCCATTTTCCTGCATATAACGTAATTCTGTTCTTCTTTATTGCTGAGTAGAATTCCACTGTGTGTATATCCCATAATTTTGTGATCCATCTTCTGTTAATGGACACCTAGGTTGGTTCCATAATCTGTCTATTATGAATTGTGCTGCTATAAACATGGATATGCATGTATTACAATAATATTCTCATTTCAGTCCCTTTGGAAAGATACCCAGGAGTGGTATAGCTGGATCATATGGTGGATCCATTCCCAATTTCCTGAGGAATCTCTACATTGATCTCCATAGTGGCTGCACTAATTTGGAATCCCACCAACAGTGTAGAAGAGTTCCTATTTCCCATCCTCGCCAGCATTTATTGTTCTTTGACTTCTTGATGATTGCCATTCTAATTGGGGTTACATGGAATCTCAGTGTAGTTTTAATGTGCATTTCCCTGATTGCTAATGATGTTGAGCATTTTTTCATGTATATATTGACTATTTGTATTTCTTCTTTTGTGTGAGGTGTCAATTTAGTTCAATTGCCCATTTTAGTGTTAAGTCTCTTAAGTAATTTTTATATTCTAGATATTAGTCCTCTATCAGAGGAATAGCTGGCAAAGATCTCCCTTTCTGTAGACTCTCTCTTTACATTCTTGATGGTTTCCTTTGATGAGCAGAAACTTTTTAGTTTAATGTCGTCCCATTTATTAATTCTTCTTTTAATTTCCTGAGCCTTGGGAGTTTTATTGAGGAAGTTTCTACCTGTGCCTATATGTTGGAGTGTTGGACCTATGCCTTCTCTACTAACTTCAAAGTCTTTGGTCTAATTTCCAGGCCTTTGATTCATGTTGAGTTGACTCTTGAGCAGAGTGAAAGAGATTTAACTCCATTTTTCTACAAATGGATAACCAGTTTTCCCAACACCATTTGTTGGAAAGACTCTTGTCTCCAACATATGTGTCTGGCACCTTTGTTGAAAATCAATTGGCTATGAGTGTGGATTTTTTTCTGTATTTTCTATTCTGTTCCATTGGTCTATGTGTCTGGTTTTGCAGCAATACCATGCTGTTTCTATTACTATAGCTCTGTAGTATAATTTGAATTGTGATGCCTCCTTCATGATTCTTATTGCTGAGAATTATTTTGGCTACTCTGTCTTTTGTTTCTCCATATGAATTTAGGACTTATTTTTCTAGGTCTCTGAAGAATGACATTGGTATTTTGATAGGTATTGCATTGACTTTGTAGATCACTTTTTGTAGAATGGCCATTTTGATAATATTTATTCTGCCTATCCATGAGCATGGGAGATCTTTCTATCTTGTAAGATCATCTTCTGTTTCTTTCTTTAGTGTTTTATATTTTTTATTGTAGAGGTCTCTGGCCTCCTTGGTTAGATATATTCCAAGGAATTTTTTTGGTTTTTGAGGTTATTGTGAATGAAATTGTTTTCTGGATTTCTTTCTCAGTGGATTCATGGTTGGCATATAGAAAAGTTACTGATTTTTTTAGATTGATTTTGTATCCTGCTACTTTGCTGAATTTGTTAATCAGCTCTGGAAGTCTTCTGGTGAAGTTCTTTTGGGTCTTCTAAGTATAGGATCATGTCATCTGAAAATAGAGGTAATTTCAGTTCTTTTTCTGTTTGTATTCCTTTGATTTCCTTCTCTTGACTTATCACTCTGGCTAGAGTCTCAAGGACTATATTGAAAAGGAGTGGTGATAGTGGGCATCCTTGTCTTGTTCCTGATTTTAAAGGGAATTCTTGCAGTTTTTTCCTCATTCAATATGATGTTGGTGTTGCATTTATTGTATACTGCCTTTATGATATTGAGGTAAGTTCCTTCTATTCAATTTTCTGCAGTGTTTTTTTTTAATATGAATGGATGCTGGATTTTGTCAAATGTTTTTTCAGCATATATTGAGCTGATCATGTGATTTTTGTCCTTAGTTCTATTTATGTGGTGAATGACATGTATTGATTTGTGTATGTTAAACCAGCCTTGCATCCCTGGAATGAAACCAATTTGGTCATGGTGTACTCTTGATATGGTTTTGAATGAGTATCACTACTATTTTGTTTAGAATTCTTGATGAACATAGTCTTTGCCTTTCAATTTGTCTTTCTGTCATTTTCACTAAGTTCCATGTTAAAAACCTCTTTGGAATTTGTGATATATGCAATACTCAGACAAAAAGCATATAGGTGTATGTATATGGATGAATATTACATATAGTACCCTAACTTGTCTACTGCAGTAAAGATCTTGTGCTCAAACTGGGCAAAAGAAGGTAACTTTCCCTTAGAATTCTGCCTTGACAAGGTTTACTTCTATATGGGTATATTGTACATTAAAACAAGATAGGATAGATTGCTTCATAGAGTTCTATAGAAATATGAATTTCGAACACAATACTTAATATGTTTTTAATAGACAACTTTTGGGTTACTATGGAGACAGCATGACATGGCTAAAAAGAGCATCAAGTCAGACTGACCTAGATCTGATTAACCATGTGGTCTGGGGTATTTAAAAATAGAGATTTATATAATTTATTTCTCAAGATGGTTTGAAAGCTAAAACGTATCTACAGCACTAAGCATGTGCTTAACATGTAATACATACTACTACTTACTATTGTTGAAGTTATTTTGCACTAAAAAATGAGGAAGAGCTGTAGCAGGGACTACTACACACCACCTAGTAGTTTTCCCTCAATCACTGTAATTTCCTTCAGAGAACTGCCCCTCTCCCATTCTGGAAGGTATTAACCTCACCCTCAAGGATGGGGGTGGTCCTAGGTTATCTTAACCCAACCCATGAAGTCCATTCCCCATCCAACTGATTGGTTTAGGGACCGGCACATGGCTTATTTCAAGCCACTGAGATGCAAGGAGAGGCTTAAGAAATACAACCGGAAGCAAACAAGACAGCACACAGTAACCCAAGGATTGGCACTCTTAGGATGAAAGCAGCTAAGAAGCACAGAGATGTTTCATGGAAAGCAGAATAGAGTGAAGAAAAGAGACTAGCCTTGCTAACATATTGGAGCCACTGTGTCACATACTGCCTAACGCATGACCTCCCTCTAAATTTTTCAATTAAGTGAACTAATAAAATCTCTAGAATTTTTAAATACATCTTCTGTACTAACAACTCAAAGATATTTAGTGGATACAAATAATATCTATTCAGAAGATTATTTTGAGGATTAAAGACATAAATATTCATTAAATTTCTGGGACAGGTAGGGGACTTGATAAAGAGAAGTGCTTGTTGTTTGCAACCAACTTTAAGAAGACAGGCGGCTAGTTCCGTCCCTCCTACCCTTCCTTCTCTTCCTTTTCCTTTCCTTTCCCTTCCCCTTCCCCTTCCCCTTCCCCTTCCCCTTCCCCTTTCCCTTTCCCTTTCCCTTCCCTTCCCTTCCCTTCCCTTCCCTTCCCTTCCCTTCCCTTCCTGTAATGAGGATTGAACCCAGGGGCGTTCTATCTCCAGGCTACACCCCAAGCCTTTTTGATTTTTTATTTTGAAATACAGTCTAAGTTGCTGAGGGCCTCAGTAAGTTGTGGAGGTTGGTCTTGAACCTGAGATCCTCCTGTCTAAGCCTCTCAAGTACTGGGATTATGAGTGTGCACCACCGTGCCCAGCTATAGTATTTTCATTAGCTCTTTCCCAAGGACTTCTATTACACCATGCTATGAAAATTTGATCTTACCTGTTCTTTCAGTATTGATGGGCCTTGAGGAACTGATCATACTTAATATAAGCTCAGAGAGATTATTATGTAAACAAGAATATTAATTTATAGTTTGTAATTGGAGAAAAAGGATCATCAGGGCAAAACTATTAATGACTTCCTGCCATTGAATTATAGAGAGATCTTAATTTATCTTCAAACAACTTCAAAGTTTATTAAATTAACAGATACCAATCCCCAGTGATATATAAAATGTATAATTCATCACCCTTGTTTTTAGGATATTAATTTTCTCCCTGAGAAGTTTGTTTGGTTTAGTTGTTTTCAATTATACATTTAAAAACAAGCTAGTACTCAAAGCAAATGTTAAATTGAGAAAGCTATTTGGGGGGCTCCATTTAAGTGACTCTTCAGAATTCTTACTTTTAAAAGTTTTGTTCTTTAACCAGCAGAGATAAGAACAATGGCTATTAGCCTGTCCATCAAAAATAAGGAAAATCCACTTGATAAGTATAAGCAATGAATGCTCAATCAATTTATACTTCATGAAACCAATAGTTTTTACATACTAAGATATAAGCTCAAAGAATGAATGAGGAAAGGACTGGTGTCAACACTAAAGTGGAAGACACTGGCTGCTACGTTTAGGGTGTGTTCATGAGAGATGATTAGCCAGGGGTGCTCTGGCTGAGCAAGGTAATGAGGGATGATTCTAAAACTATCCATAGAAACAGACTAGAACATTAAATCTGCAAAGACTCAGTGAAAGCTACAGATGGGTCAGTCAGTATGTGGGGAAAGATGAGGAAGATTAAACACTGACAAACAGAAAATGACTCTAATAGAATCTACTGGCTTCCCTGATTCTGTTTTCGTCTTTTTAAGGAAGCACTTAATGAACAGCTTGCTCACAAGGTAGCTGGATCAGCTAGCCAAAACATTCAGCTGAATGTGTGGGTTTCCCAACTTTGGCAACAGTCTAGTCAGAGGTTCCTTAATGGCCACGTTCTGCTAACACTGCAGAACAGCAGGAACTTCTTGAGTTTCCCCTTTGCAGAAGATTGTTGAGAACATAACCTGCCAGCAGTTAAGATAACAATTCTATGAAATAAAAGAGTACATTCCAAGTATTTTTAAATTGTTGGTTCAAGGGACAACAGCCATAATCTTGACAGACATGACATAAACTGCCACGAGAGACGCCACAGTCAACTTCCACAAACTCCAGAATGCTAGGATTAGAAAGAACTTTAGAAACAATCGAATCCAGCCTTTCCATGTTGTAAATGAGGGAACTAAATATATCTAACTTATATTTTTAAGGTGGTGATTTGATCGAAATCCTAAGGTAGGTATCTGCAAACTAAGGTCTGGAGCCAAATCCAGCCCTTTGTTCTTGTTAATAAAGTTTTATTAGGAAATAGTTAAATTCATGCCTTCGTATGTTGCTGCTTTCATGATACGGTACAGGGTTATAATAGAGAGTGTATGGCTTGTAATACCTAAACATTTTATTACTTAGCCTTCACCATTGTTTGCTGACCATTGTTCTAAAGTATTTGTCAGTATTCCATATAGTTGTAGTTCCTTTTGTTGAAATAATTCCTGTGTTTGCTTTATCTATTTTCAACCAACATTTTAAGTTTTACTCTTCATTTTTTGAACTAGGGCTCAATATTTCTGTGTGTGTGTGTGTGTGTGTGTGTACGGTACTAGGGATTGAACCTAGGGGCACTCTTGTACCCCAGCTCTTTTTATTTTTTATTTTGAATCAGGGTCTCATTAAGTTGCTGAAGCTTGGCCTCGAACTTCAGATCCTCCTGTCTCAGCCTCCCAAGTACTGGGATGACACACATGCGCCACCACACTTGGCTTCAGTATTTCATAATTCTCAAAAACAAAGCTTGGAAAGATAGATTCACCAATTAATTTTTATGTCCTAATATACACTTTTATACACAAATGCACATATATATTGAGACCATCAATCTCATGCCACCCCCTAATCCACAACACAGTTACCCAGGCCAAGAACTTTACCTCCTCCCCCTACTTTGATGCCAGACTATTCACTTTTGTAGTTTGTGGCTTTTATCCTCCTTCAAGGCTGATTTTGTTATAAAAGTATAAAGACAGAAATGGATAGAAAAATCAGATATGTAAGGTACTATATCTTTAAAGCCTTGAGGATATCCTTCAAATACTTAGATGCAACAATGGCACTTTTTGAATACATATATAAAAACCAATGGAATATTCATTTTCATATCTATGTACTATAGGAAAATATGCAGGGAAAAGAAAACAAGGCACCAATTCAAGCTTCCTTAGATTTTTAAAGAGATACAGAATGAAAAGACATCAAAAAGTGCATTTGAATTTAAAAAGGGTAAAAACGGTTATAAAAGCTAACAATTATTTCCAGAATTTTTACTAAATTTATCATAGGCTATATATTTTTGGGACATTAAGGTCCCCAAATGAATGACATCAGTGACCACTTTATAAGAAATGTTATATCATCTTATTCTTTAAAATACTTAGAAACATACAGCTACATCTTTACATTTGTGCAATTTTGTTGGTCATAGAATTTACATGACCAGGAATATATTCACCAATTATAAAACTGATTCTATTGGTTTACAAAAACATTACATTAAAACATACTTATAAAGAACACACTGCAGCAAAGAGTTAAGAATGTCTGTATTAAGGAAAAATCTGAATAAACAGGAAGCTTCTTTCTTACTTTTTAATTTTGTGATAAAAACAAACTTATTCTTTTAATTTTAAGTGTACAGTTCAATATTGTTAACTATACAACCACTGTTGTACAAAATATCTCTATAACTTTCTTATCTTGCATGACTGAAATTCTATATTTATTGAACAACTCCCTGTTAGCCCTCTTCCCAAACCCTGGTAACTACCATTGTACTTTCTGTTTCTATGAATTTTTTTTTTTTTTTTTTTGCGGACCGGGGATTGAACCCAGGGGCATTCTACCTCCGCGCTACACCCCTGGCCCTATTTTTTATACTTTATTTTGAAACTGGGTCTCACGAAGTTGCAGTAGCCTCACTAAGGAGAGAGAGAGAGAGAGAGAGAGACAGACAGGGAGAGAGAGAGAGACAGACAGGGAGAGAGAGAGAGAGAGAAAGAGAGAGAGCTGAGGCTGGCTGTGAACCCGGATCCTCCGGTCTCTGCCTCCCAAAGTACTGGGATTACAAGCGTGCGCCACCATGCCCGGCGTTCTATGAATTTGATTGCTTTTAAAATCTCATATAAGAAGTCATGTACTATTTGTCTTTCCATGATTGACTTATTTCACTTAGTGTAATGACCTCGAAGTTCATCCATATCATGGCATAGGACAGGATTTTTTCTTTTCTAAAGCTGAGTAATATTTCATGTATAGACCATGTTTTCTTTATTAACTCATCCATCCACACATATTTAGGTTGCTTCCACATCCTGGCTATTGTAAATCATGCTGAAATAAAAAAGCTGTAAAAATGTGTCTCCACAATTCTGTTCCAATACTTCTGAATATATAACCAGAAGTGGGATGGCTAGATCATATGGTAGTTTTGTTTTTAATTTTTTGAGGAAGTTCCACTTTGTTTCATATAGCAACTTTTTGTTTTTAAACAATCTCATCAACAGTATACATGGTTCCATTTTCTTCACATCCTCACCAACACTTGTTATCTTATATTATTTTGATAGAAGTCATCCTATTAGATGTGAAGCAATATTTCATTGCAATTTTAGTTTGCATTTCTGTGGTGATTAGTTATATTGAGTATCACCTATGCTTTTTATCCATTTGTGTATCTTCTTTGGAAAAATGTCTATTCAAGCCCTTTGCCCATTTCTTAATCAGAGATAGTTTTCATGGTTGAGTTGAAGGAATTCTTTATTTATTATGGATATTAATCCTTTATTTGTGGTACTGGGGATTGAACTCAAGGGCATTCTACCTCCAAGCTACATCCCCAGCCCTATTTTTTTATTCTTTATTTTGAAACAGGGTCTCACTAAGTTGCGGAGGGCCTAAGTAGCTAAGGCTGGCCACGAACCCAGATCCTCCTGTCTCAGCCTCCCAAGTACTGGGATTACAAACATGTGCCAGCATGCCCACCTTGATATTAACCCCTTATAAGGGATATATGGTTTTCAAATTTTTCTCCTATTTCGTAGGTTGCTTTTTCATTGTATTATTTTCATTGCTTGGCAGAGGTTTTTAAGTTTGATGTAGCACCATTATCTGTTTTGTTTTAGTTATCTATGATCAGATGTCATGAAGCTCATCCCCTATTTTCCTCTAGAAGTTTTATGGTTTCAGTTCTTACATTTAGGTCTTATCTTGGTCTGTTTGTGCCACTATAACAATATATCATACTGGTTAATTTCTAAAGTACAGAAATGTGTTTCTCATAGTTCTGAAGGCTGGAAGTTCAATATCAAGCTACTGGCAGGATCAGAATCTGATAAGGGCCTGGTCTCTGCTTCCAAGATGGTGTCTTAGATGCTGTTTCTCTGAAGAGGATAAACACTGTATCCTCACGTGATGGAAGGGATGGAGAGGAAAAAGGACCTAGCTAGTTTCATCCAAGCTTTTTATAAAGTCACTAATCTCAATCATAAGAGAGAGCTGAACCCTCTCATCACTTATTTACTTCCTAAAGGCCCTATCTCTTAATACTATCACTTTGGGTCTTAGGTTCCAGCATGTGAATTTGAGGAGAAGGTATATATTCAAACTGTAGCATTCCATCCCTGGCCTCACCAAATTATTTTTTTTACTAACAAAATACATTCATTCTATCCCAACAGCCCCCAAAGTCTTAACTAATTCCAATATCTACCTTAAAGTCTAAGTCCAATGTCTTTCTAAATACCATGTAAATCACATATGGTACAATTCATCCTGAACAAAATTCTTCTCTATGGCCAGATACTCCTCTAATAGAGGACTAATATCCAGAATATATGAAGAACTAAAAAAACTTAACACCAAAAATGAAAAATAACCCAATCAATAAATGGGTGATTGAACTGAATAGACACTTCTCAAAAGAAGAAATACAAATAGCGAATAAATATATGAAAGATGTTCAATATCATTAGCAGTTAAGGAAATGCAAATCAAAACTACACTGAAATTCCATCTAATTCCAGTTAGAATGGCAACCATCAAGAACACAAATGATAATAAATGCTGGGATTTTAAATTAGTATAACCACTATGGAAATCAGTATGAAGTTCCTCAAAAGACTAGGAATGGAACCACCATATGACCCAGATACACTACTGCTAGGTATCTTTACAAAAGAAAAGTCAGAATACCATAATGATACATGCATACCCATGTTTATAGCAGCACAATTTACAATAGCTAAGTTATGGAACCAAACAAGGTATCCATCAACAGATAACTGCATAAAGAAAATGTGGTATTATACGCACAATGGAGTTTTACTCTGCCATAAAGAAGAAGAAAATTATGTAATCTGCAGGAAAATGGAGAGAACTGGAGAACATCATGCTATGTGAAATCAGCCAGACTCAAAATGAAGGGCCACATATTTTCTTTTGTATGTGGAAACTAGAGAGAAAAAAGGAAAAAGAGGGACATCATGAAAATTAGAAGAGAGACAAATTGAGTAGTAGAAGGGGAAGGGGGAGAGAAAGGGGAGATCTGGGGAAGAAAACAGACCAAATAATGGTATGTATATATATGAATGGATTACTACGAATCCCACTATCATGTACAATTACAATGCCCTTCTTCCTTGCCTCGATCATTTAGCCTTTACTGTCACTGTCTTAACCTAAGTTCCTATTTACCTTTATATTTAAAGGAGTTTTCTTTTTAGATCTCAAACTGTAGCAGATAAATGGAATAATCTTGTCTTACACATTACCAGCTGACTCACTCCCATTATTCAGACTTCAAATCTTTAAGCATCACCTCTTGCCTGATTCAACAAAAAGTAGCTTTCACCAGTACCCTCAACTCTAATGAGTAATGCATCATTTACCCCTTCACACCCAAGTAACTTTATTTTTATAAAAATGTTTCATTAACTTTTTATATTATTTTTATTAATTTATTACCTATGTGATTTTTTTTCATTCACTCATATACATTTCATTTCAGGTCTTTCATCAAAACTCCTCAGAAAGCCCAGACTAATAAGTCACTTTGCCTATTATCATGTGCAGATAAGCAATTAAAATTATTTTCACTAAAATGATAGGTTAAATGACAGGGAAAGACTATCCAAAGAATTTAGCATATACTGGCATTCCTTTCAAATTATTGTTGGTCAGTCTTATTGGTGTTGATTATTTTTATTCTGTGACATGAATACAAGCTTAATGAGCAAGCAGATAGAAAAATGCCATTAGTGGGACTTTCTTTTTCACTTTAGATACACCTTATTCATTCAACACAAGGGAAAAATAATTGTGCTTATCAGAAAGGTAGCGATTTTATTAAATACCTAACCCTTAACTTTAAATGCAGAGCATGGTAAGGTTGTGATCCATTCAGACATTGTAGATAGGTTGGCAAAGGGAAATGATTCTCTTAAATAACTCATAAATTGCCATAACATGCTACAAGAGGACGTTAGCAATGAGTCTAGAAACGGGGTCAGTATTAGGAGAGAGGTACTAGGTTGCCAGTAGCTCCGCTGTGGTGTCTGACAGCTACACTGCAGGGCAGGTTATGCAGGGGACAGGCTACTCTTTAAAACTGCAGAAGCTGATATGACATGACACCTTCGGCTCTGAAGAGATTTCTTAGAGGTAACTATAACCTTTCTTGTGTATCACTTTCTTATCTGGCTACAAGGCACTCAAACCAGAATTTTGCTTAGGGGTTCTGGCATCTACACTGATATGTCTTCCTTTTACAATCTGAACATTTGTATGACTTCCAACTGTAAATACAGAGGAAAAGATTTTGTTAATGCTAAGAAAAATAAGAAAAAACTAAAATTACTGTCAGGTTTTGTGATTCATTCATACAGTAAATGTGGTATAATATTGTACCATAAAACAGTCAGACTAAAGATCAAAGAATTAACATTTCATTCCATACTTTATAGCACTGATCTGGAGTTATCATATGTCAAAAGAGCCTTCAACAACTTCCCAGTATCTTTACACTTTCATAGAGAGAGGAAACTGTGCTTTATAAGCTTCACTCCTTGTGAAAGCTTTCCTTCATCTTTATGCAGTTTCTTCTTTCTCCCCAGCTGTACCAGTGGTTAGGAGACTTCCATAACCATAGCATCTTATCAGGTTGATTTTAATAGGTCTCTGCTATTCAACTTATAAGATAAACTAGGTCTGATAAATACTGTTCTTCTCAGTCTTGGAACACTACCACTGGGAAAAAAAACCAGACAAGAATTTACACAAATTTATCTTTAAAGTCCCCCTTCATTCACTCAATCTGGCATTGAACTGGTTAGGTACAGTTATGGTAAACCCTAGGATCTCAAATATGGTCTGAAAAAACATGGGAACAGGAAAAAAAAATGAATGCAATCTCATGTTCTCTCTTTCCATCTCAAACACCAGATAGGAATTTTGGCAAAAAAGTTTACCTGGTAGCTGTATTTTAAAACACAATTCCTAGTTATCTACTCTCATGAACCTAAGCTATATGGAGACCATCTTTGACAGTATTCAAGTACTAGAAAATAATGTGGAGCTTCTATACAAATCTGTAGGTGGAAAAAACTTCTAGATGTAAATTATTTGAGGGCAGTAAACACTTAGAAGGTAGAGCTTATGCTCTTTTATATTCCTAATGTGTGACTATCTCCCTCATACAAGTGACTTGGTAAATACTTATTGCATGTAAAACTAGTTACAAGAGTTGTCTATTCTAAAGAAACTTGTCAGTTTCTAATTCCCATTGCTTAGAAGATGTATAAGAGGGGGAGTCAGTAAACAGTCCCAGTCAGAGGCATGCTCTTCTTTCCTAAGGAAGCTCAAGAGGAAAGCATATCAGCATGAGAGGGCTCAATTCTCCAGATCTATCTAGTTTGACCGAGAAAAAAGAAGAAACTGAAATGTCTACACATTTCTAGATGGATATAGAGAATTTACCCTGAGATGGGAATATGTAAGTAATGCAACATTAAATCAGTTATGCAAATTTTAATTGCCTTCTTGACAATGAAGAGTTTAAAAAATTCTTAGTAATAATCAACTAATAAATCACCTGATTGTCCACAAGCACTATTTTCAAGATTAACACTCCTACAGTAGTTTATAACTTCTGTGGACATATCCTTGAGCCCTTAACTGCTGTACAGGGAGTGAAGAGGGACGTCACTAGTGGTACGTGTCTTTAATTTTGCCCCTTCTGTATTCTTTTTTTTTTATGTTTTTATTGGTGCATTGTAGTCTCACTTCACAATGAGTATCAGTTTGGTGTTAACATACATGCACACAGCTCTTGGTGTCCCTCCCCCCGCTTCCCCCCCCCGCCTCCCCCCCACATGTAGCACTGAGAATGATGTTGGTATAATCTCACATATACACATTGTTTATGACAGTAATTCCATGG
>PVJS01035096.1:0-21206 GCA_004027185.1 Glis glis | reverse complement strand
CACAGGACAGGCCTCTCCCCTTCTACCCCATTCTCTAGCTATGACGCCCTCCTGGCTTCACGGGGCAGGGTCTCCCTATTAAGGGGCGATGTGGAGCATACTCACAGGTGAGGATGGAGTGGTGACAATACGGACAGAAGTTAACAATTGCCAACGGGCAGCTAAAATCTTGAAAATCATCCCCAAGGAGGACACTGAGTCGCTTCAGGGCTGCTTCTAAACTTTGGAGCCTGTGCAGTCTGATGCCTTTCTCCCTGCCACGGTATTGGGGGTGGATTTGCCAAACTAATGTTGGTGATTGCTGTGCTTGGGAACCTAATGTAACATTCACTGCACACCAGGAAGCTACCCATAGGTACAAGTAACTTGAGGGCACATTTGTTATTCCCTGTCATCGATATTAATCTTTTCAGCAGAAAAGAAAAATGCAGTGAAGTGAGTAGAAATAAAGGTGCAAAAAACGTTCCTCACACAGAGCATCCATCACTTGCAGAAAGCACCGCAGGATCCCAGGCTGCTGCTCAGCAGAAAGCTTCCCTTCTCCAGGAACTAGGGCAGTTTTGCTTATTGTTGACTGGGAACGCTATTTCATGGCGCTGCCTACTATATAGTAGAGCATTGCTGTGAAGTTTAAATTACATAATCTGCCACATAGCAAATGCCTCCTAACCTTTTTCCCTCTTCTCTGGTCTTAGCTAAGGTCTGTACATAAGTGGGCATCTATCTTTCTTCTTTCCCAAATGCTAGTGCCCCCTGACTCACATCTGAAAGCCATCTCTAGGACAAATCTGCAGTATGTGTCTATATTAATAGGCTGGCTCTGTTCTCATTCATCATTGGGATAACTGGGCTCTTGGCTGATCCTGATCTCCTGTTTCTGGATCTGGTAAGGGAGTCCTTAATTCCTCTGCCTTGCTTCTTCTTCCTCTGCTTCGAAAGTCCTCTTTCTCTCTGGCAAATATACTCTTATTCAGCCTCAAAAATCCATCCAAATGTCACATTCTCTTCACAGCTTCCTGAGGCACTCAGGGACAGTTTTAGGTGTTCTGGTCCTCAACTCTGTTCCTGACCCTGTGTAATACTTCAGATTTCATAGTATTGAAGGTCTGTGTCTCACTCATCCTTTTATCTGCAATGCCTGGCACAGTAATGAAACATATTAAATATCTTCAAAATCTGCCTGACATTCCAGTTTCTAAGACTAGAAAGCCCTGTTTTAATTTTGCCAACCTCTCTTAGGTGCAGATAAGGGATACCTGGTAACAGATTTTCCTGAAGCTAAATGTCCCTTTGGCTGTCTGGAGTCCACCTTCTCTTGGATTCCTCATTGCTGATCCACATCTCTGATGGCACACCCCACTATTCTTTGATGCCAATTTCTGTCCTTTTTTTTTTTTGCGGTACCGGGGATTGAACCCAGGGGTGTTCTACCTCCGAGCTACACCCCCAGCCCTATTTTTTTTATACTTTATTTTGAAACCGGGTCTCATGAAGTTGTGGAGGGCCTCACTAAGTAGCTGAGGCTGGCCACGAACCTGGATCCTCCAGTCCCCGCCTCCCAAAGTACGGGGATTACAAGCGTGCGCCACCATGCCTGGCTGTCCTTTTTAAGGAGATCCAGTTCATGCACATATCACAACTTTAATGTAAGCCATTCCCAAGTGTATCATTTTTCAAGCTTTTTATCTCTGACATAATGATATTTAGAGGCCGTGTGTGCCTGGCAATGTCTCTTTAATTCTCTCGACAGACTTATGAGATAGGTCCCTATTTTACAAATGAAGAAATCAGGGCTCATAGAGGTGAAATGGCTGACCATATTGTCAATTAATAAGGAGCCAAGATGGAACCTAGGTTTATTTGACTGAAATCTTTGCACTTTTAGCCTTTACTTCTGCATTTCTTTTTGTCTGTTGCATATTGGAAGCACAGAACAGAGCTCCCTGGAGTATACTCCCCAATGTGAGTCAGGTTATGAAGACATTTATCCTTCCACTCACTTTGTAGTGGGTTGCACTCAAAGTTATATCCAAGTCATAACCCTCGGTATCTTTGAATGTGATTTTTGTGGGAATAGGGTCATTGCAGATGGCTATAGGCTGAATATTTGTGGTGCCCCCCAATTCACACGTTGAAATCCTAACCCCCAATATAATAGCACTGGGAAATGGGTCTTTGGGAGGCAATCAGGCCTTTTGGAGGCATATTGATCTATTTTATGCCGCTATAACAAAACACTCAAGAATGGATAATTTATAAGGAACAGAGATTTAATGCTTATCGTTGTGAGGATTGGGAAATCCACTGGTAAGGGCCTTTTTGCTAGGTCATCCCATGGTGGAAGATGGAAGGGTGAGAGAGCAAGAGAGGAGAGGACCACGCTCATCTTTTCACTGGATGCTCACTCCTGAGATAACTAAGCCACTCCAGCAAGATAATAGTCTTAATATTTTGTGGGGACAGAGCACCTTATGGCCTAATCATCTCTTCAAGATCTCACCTCCCAACACTGTAGCCTTGGAGATCAGTTCCAACACATGAACATTGGGGGACACACCTGAACCTTAGCACAGGTGATCAGGTGTTTAGCTCTGCCCTCATGAATGAGATTAGCGCCTTTATAAAGTAAGCCCAAGATTTTTCATTTGCCCCTTCTGCCATGCGAGCACACAATGAGAAGGCGCCACCTATGAATCAGGTAATGGGCTCTCACCAGATACTAAATCTCTCAGCTCCTTGATCTTGGACTGCCTCGCCTCCAGAATGGGGAGAAATAAATTTCTGTTGACTAATAAGCCACCTGGTCTATGGTATTCTATTACAGCATCTCTAATGGACTAATAAACATGTGTAATTAGGGATCTCTAGATAAGATGACCCAAACTGGGGATGTAGCTTAGTAGTAGAGCGTTCGCCTAGCTTGTGCAAGGCCATGGGCTCAATTCCCAGTACTGGAAAAAAAATGATCCACGATTACCCTGGATTTAGGCCCTTATAATAAAGAATCCTTGGAGAGGAAAAGGAGATAATGGAAAGATACAGTCAGAGATTGGAGCTATCTGACTACTGGGCAAGGAATTTTAAGAACTGCCACCAGCTACCAGAAGCTAGGAGAAATAAAAAAGATCCTCCCTGAGAGTCTTCAGACACAACCAGCATTGCTGATTTCTGACTTCTAGCCTCTGGAACTATGAGAGCATAAAGAGCTGTTGTTTGAAGTCACCAGGTTTTAGTAATTTGTTATAGCAGCCATAGGAAACTAATACATACTTTGAACTGAATCAAGCCAAAACATGAGCTCAAAATCTTTCACCCTAACCTGCTCCTCTTGTGTCCCCTTAGTGAATGACACCACTGGAAATCTCAAAGTAATTTTTTGGGGGTGTTTTTTTGTGGTGCTGGGGATTGAACCCAGCACATTCTACCTCCAAGCTACACCATCCCCAGCCCTATTTTATTTTTATTTTGAAACAGGGTCTCACTCGGCTGATGAGAGTCTCACTACTTGCTGAAGCTGTCCTCGAACATGTGGTTTTCCTATCTCAGCCTCCCAAGTACTAGAATTACAGGCATGCACCACCACACCTGGCTTCAAAGTAATTCTATATTATATCTAGAGTGATCTTTACAAAACAGCAATTGGATCATGTCTCTACTCCTCCCAAAGCTTAGAGTCTCCTAATATCTTCCACCATAAAATTTGAACTCCTTTTATCAACACACGAGAGCCTTTACCTTCTGAATCCCGCCTACCCCTTCTAACCTCATTTCCTCCCCCTCCTACAAACTCATCCTTCACTTCAGTCATATAATATTTGTAATCCTATCCATTTTCCTGAACACATCAAGTCCCTGTGCCTTCTTTACCTCTGCGAGTCAGTCTCAGTCTCTCTCTCTCTCTTTTTCTCTCTCTCTTTCCTAGCTGTTCTCCTACTTCTCCACTAAAACCCAGCTCAAAGGATTTCTCTTTTTCTGGCAAACCTTATTTTTTTTTTTGCAGTTCTGGGAGTTGAATCCAGGGGTATTCTACTGCCAAGCTAAACCCCCAGCCCTTTTTATATTTTATTTTGAAACAGGGTCTCTCTAAGTTGCTGAGAGTCTAAGGCTAGCCTCAAACCTGTGATCCTCCTGTCTCAGCCTCCCAAATACTGGGATTACAGGCATGTGCCACTGCACCTGGCTCTGGAAAACCTTTCTTAATCCTTCTCTTCATCACTTGATTTCTGTACTCCTCCCTGTGATCTTCAAGCACACCTCTATTGTTAATCACACTACACTGAAATTTACTTACTTGTCCATTCTTCTTACCTTTGTGTGAATTCATGCCACTCTGAATTCTACCCATCTTTAGGGATCAACCTTAGTACCACCTCTTCCTGTCAATTACAGGCAATCCTTGCTTTCTTCTTTTAACTGCTATTGCACCGATTCACTGTGACACCCATTTGGTACTTGATACACTATCCTATATGATTTTAATTTTCATGTACATACAGTTTGCTCCCAACTAAACTATGAGTTTCCTACAAAGTAGGAGCAAGGTGTTATTACTTCTATGCTGCTCCAAATCCTGAACACAGTAGAGCCCAATTGCAGAGTACATACTACATAACGTCAATGAGTGAATACTGGTGTGTTCACTTTTTGTCACCGTGACAAATATCTAAGAAAAACAACTTAGAGGAGGACATATTTATTTTGGCTTACAGTTTCAGAGGTTACAGACCATGACTGGCTGGCTCCATTGCTCTGGGCCTGAGTGGAGGCAGAACTTCATGGCAGAGGAAAGCTGCTCAGCTCATGGCAGCCAAGAAGCAGGGCTGGGGGAGGAAGCGGCCAGGGACAAGGAATATCCTTCCAGGGCAATCCCCCAGTGACCTGCGTCCTCCAACTAGGCCTTACTTCCTAAAGATTCCATCACCTCTCCACAATGCCATACAATTATTACTCCATCAGTAGATTAATCCACTGATGATCAGATGATTAATACACTCATGATCCAATCACTTTCCCAAAGGCCCGCCTCCAAACACGACTTCATTGGAGACCAAGTCTTCAACACATGAGCCTTTGAGGGACACTCCAGATCCTAACCATAATACCAGATTGATTTTTTACTGGGTAAAATATACTACCAGCACCTAAGTGTCTGTAATGCTCAACATACACCACCCCAGAGAAGGATGTCATTAGCTCTCATCTCTCTGTGTGTTTCCTAAGTGCTCTTCCTGGGTCCAGTCTTACCTCCTTGAACTTTAACCTCTAGGACCCCCAACGTGATATAAAAAGGAGGTCTAATCATATCATTATTCTGTTTATAACCCTTGGCTGCCTCCCTGCTGTCTGTGAACTAAAGATCAATTTCTTTAGCTTGATACACAAGACTCATCGCTGCTGGACCCAGGACTACACTTTCAGTCTTGTCTCTTATTCCCTGATGCCTCTGTAGACACATGGAATTAATATTCATTGTTTCATGACTTTCTATTCAATTTCATGCCTCTGGGCCACTGTTCTTCCTGTTTCCATTTTCTGTTCTCTTCCTGGTGAACTCCTCGCCATCCTTTCAGAACAGGCCTTAAATGTCATCTTCTTCCATAACTTTTCCTGAGCCTATCTTCAAGAGGACAGGAAAGGAGGTAAGGGAAGAGCCCCTGTTTCCATAGAATTTTTCTTTCTACTGTATTAGAACCTGTCACATTGAACTATGCTAGTTGCATCTCTCTCTCTCTCTCTCTTTTTTTTTTGTGGTACCAGGGATTGAACCCAGGGGCGTTCTACCTCCACGCTGCACCCCCGGCCCTATTTTTTTATACTTTATCTTGAAACCAGGTCTCACGAAGTTGTGGAGGGCCTCACTAGGTAGAGAGAGAGAGAGAGAGAGAGAGAGACAGGGAGGGAGGGAGGGAGAGAGAGAGAGAGAGAGAGAGAGAGAGAGAGCGCTGAGGCTGGCCACTAACCCGGATCCTCCGGTCTCCGCCTCCCAAAGTACTGGGATTATAAGTGTATGCCACCACGCCCGGCCTGCATCTCTCTCTTGAATAGATTATGAGACCCTAGGGAGCAGGGAAACTCAATTTAATTTTGCCTTATGCTAAGGCAAGTCGTTGCACCACAATAGACATCCTGTAAATGTTAACTAAAAGTGCTGAAAAGGTTCTATTTCAACATCACTCAACCTAGCGTCTGCCCTCATGCTGTCCCATGTCACTCTTCTGAAATGCTTAAAGCTATCTTCCAAGGTAGACCATACCCTGTGCTCTTGTGCAGTAACTTAATGTGTCCTGAGCTCATCCTTCAATGGCAATTTTCATGAAGCCATATATTTGCCATTGCATTTGGCTACCAGAGCTGAAAAGACTGAGGGTAGCGATGTTTGAGTTATGATGAAAACCTGGGTTAAGAGAGACAGGATATTTTGGTCATTATCACACTATATCCACAAACCTTGTTTCCCCCCCTTCTATTCTGTATTTGCTGTAAATGTTCTATAGTTTATTTAGGTGCTAAGTATGACATAGTAAAAATTTCCTCTTGTTTTTGTAGCTTAAACAATAGTGGGCGTGATATAATTGTGCAGGAGAATTCTGATGTGCTGAGTGGCGAATGCTTATTGGTATTGGTATCACACACGACACAGCATCTTTGCTTCTGCTCAGCCGGGGAACCTGCCTTCAGCTCAGATGCTAACCAATGAGTTCTTCCTCCAGTGGGTGGGGCTGTATCCCCTGCCCCCTTATTTTTCCTTCAATGTGGCAGAGAAACACAAAGGACAAAATGAAGCTCCTGTACAAAGAAGTGTTTTGCCACCTGTAAGAATGAAGTGCTTCTAAGCACAAAGTGCTAATTTACCATACAGCCCCAAACCACTGTATTTAAAAGCAACTTGATGTAAGTGGGTCGGCAAAGACTAGAAGATTTTCTCTAAATAGCAAGAAACAAGATCCTAACACAATCAGCGATAGGACAAGAACAGCATGGTACACACAGAAGAGGATCAGGGGCCTTTGAGTTTCCGGGTCAGAACACGGACTATTCTTATAGCCACACTGGCTAAGGGTTTGCAACTGTCTTTGGAGAGAAAGAACTGGAAATCAAGATGAGGATCCCACTATAGATCCTTGTAGTTACTGCATGTATTTATGTTCAGTGTTGTGTGAACTACATATGCATAGTTCTCACTTCACTGAGTGGATACAGTTAATCTTTTGTTGGCTTCTAAACATCTCAAATTAAAAATCTGTCCAGTTGACTGACACAAGTAAAGTTCAGAGTGGACAAAATTAAGGACCTTCAGAAAGCCTGTGCTATGTAGATGTTTGACATATTACACTTCTCTAGAATAAATGGCTCCTGACTGTGCGGTAGAAATATGACCCATAAGAATGAGCAACTGTTAAAGTCACCTGTCTCTACATCAATGGAATTATGACATCAGATGTAAAGCAGCCAATCATTTCCTTCCTTCCTCCTTCCTTTTCCTCTTCCTTCCCTCTCTTACTCTTTGCCCCTCTTTTCACTTTCCCCCCTCATGAACCAGTTGCTGTGCTAAGTAAGACTGTCCTTTCCTTCAAGAAGTTTGCAGGCGTATATACGAGGCAGACAAATAAGTATTATATAACGTGACAGCGTCCTAAAGTTAAAGAGAGAAAGCACAAAGAGCCAGGTGTGGTGGAGCACGCCTGTAATCCCAGTACTTGGGAGGCTGAGACAGGAGGATCGCAGGTTGAGGCCAGCTTTAGCAAGGTCCCTCAGCAACTTAGTGAGCCTCTGTTTCAAAATAAAAAATAAAATAGGATTGAAGGTGTAGCTCAGAGGTAGGATGCCTCCTGAATCAATCTCCAATGAGAGAGAGAGAGAGAGAGAGAGAGAGAGAGAGAAAGAAAGAGAATAAAGAAGAAAGTGCTGAGCTCGAGGGGGTTCGGAAGTTTGTCAGTTTGAGCTGGTCTAAATGTATTAAAAGTGTAACTGTAGAAGAATTCCTTGTTTACTGGAGATTAGGAATATTTTTTCAGCAAGCTTGCAGAATAAATTGTACTAAAAAAAAAGGTGCTCATCTTTTGGTGATTGGCTAAAGCTCTCAGAATCAAGGCTTGGCTCAAACTAAACTGTGAACCAAAAATGAAAACAAAGGGAAGATGTGTTCAATCCTGAACCGACAAGGAAGTTAAAACTGCATTCAAGAATGCCAGAACCGCAAGGGGCAGGGCGGCCACCTCTCAGGACCAGTCAGTAAATAGGCTGCTGACCCAGGTCTCCAGCCCCAGCTAACTGATGAGCACAAACTAAAGCAGGAAAGTTGAGCAGCACATTGTAAGTGGAATATTCTTCTTCTGTGTTATTTTTGTTTGGTACTGGGGGTTAAATCCAGGGGTGTTCTATCTTCTAGTTACACCCCCTGACCTTTTATTTTTAATTTTGCAACAGGGACTCACTAAGTTTCCGAGAGTCTCACTAAATTGTTGAGGCTGGCCTCGAACCTGCAATCTTCCTGCCTCAGCCTCTCAAGTACTGGGATTACAGATATGTGCCATCACACCCAGCTAATTTTTTTTTTACTTTAGTAATTATTATTCCACTATGATAAAACAGCATGTTGGATCCTTATAGTCCTTTTTATTTTGTGGTGTACAGAAAATAATAGGAATGCAGGCTCTGGAAATGAGACTTTCGTTTTCATTAGTGGACAGTAAAACTATTGCAATTAAGAGGAAAAAAGAAAAGAGGTGGTGCAAATTCTGAATTTTATGGTAATCAGATATACACAATGTTCATATTCTTTCCAGAATCTAAAGAAATGAACCAAATTAAACTAGCTAGTTTCCCCTGCACTATTTTAATCATTTTAATGAATAGATGATTTGTAACCAGCCCATCACTTGGTTTTAAAAATAAGGGGCTGCTCTAACATGCTTAATGATGATTGAAATGGCTTCATTATGTAGTTCAGACTATCACTGTGGCTGAGCATTCTTTTAACATAGTGCCAAGCCAGGGTGGGACCTTTCACAAAGTCTCAACTAAAGAATTCAGGATTAAATGAAGCTTTATAGTGTTATTGAAGAAATATGTTAATATAAATATACTACCAAGTTTTCCCCAAACCTGAAGGATTAACTTTAACTTGTAAACCTAGAGCTGAAATCTGTTGACTTGGACACCCACCCTGTGCGCTACGGAACAAAGCAAAAGAAAGAAGTAGGAAGAACTGAAATTTTAGTTCCTGCAAGTTTCATACAGGCAACCAGTAGATGCTGAAAACGAATTAAAGTCTTGAGAGGTGAAAGAATAAAGAGCCAAAGGGACGATTCCCTGAGAGTCTAATAAAAACCTTCCATGGAGGGTTAACTTGGCCTGTGCTCAGCGATTTGCAAAGCTGAGGCAGGAGGATCACAAGTTCAAGGCCAGGCTCCTCCCCAATTTAGCGAGACCTGTCTCAAAATAAATAAATAAATAAATAAATAAATAAATAAATAGGGCTGGGGGTGTAGCTCAGTGATAGAGCGCCCCTGGCTTCAATCCCCAGTACGGCAAAAAGGAAAAAGAAAAAGAAAAAATATATATATATAACTTTTGCTTTCTGAGCACGCATTGTCACCCACAGCCCTGGGTGGGGAGGAAAGTCCTAGGGCTGCCGCTGCACGGATCCCGCACTGCATCGCGTCTAGGCCCTAGCAGGGGTAGCGCAGCCGCCGTCCCGGGTGTCTGCGCCCTCCAGCCCCGGCTGAACCCCGAGTCGGGCTGGGGGTGGCTTCGGCACCTCGGCCGCAGTGGCAGGGGCGGTGGGTGCGTCCGGGGCGGGGGCGGCCGCTGCAGCGTTGCCCCGACGCGGCCGCGCGTCCCTGGCAGCCGCCGCCACGTCAAGGTTTGTTTAATAATCGGCGGGGTACATAGGGCCGGGCGGGCGGCGCGGGCGCGGGACCCAGGAGGCGCGCCGGGCGGCGGAGGAGGCGCGGCGGCTGCGGCCCAGGGCACCTCCCCCGGCTTCCCGAACCCTGCCCGGCCCGACCCGAGGGGGAGGATGGAAACACCAGCCCGGCTCTGAGCCCCGGGAAGATAACACCCTTCCCGCTCCATCACCGCGGCGCTGCGGAGGCCACTGCCCCGTCGGCTCCGGAGCGAGCCCGCGGAAAAGCGAGCGATGGCGGAAATCCTGAGGAGGCTGGTCTCCAGCGAGTCTTTACGACGGCTGCAGGAAAGGCTGGAGGCCTGGATGAGGGACTACAACGTGAGTCGGGTGGGAGACCCCCGGGCTCGGCCTGCCTCAGCTCCCTGCAGCCTTCGGCGGGGTTTCTTGGGGCTGGCCTCGGGAGGCCGCTTTGCAAAGCCCCGGTGCTCGGGATTCTTAACTGGGACCCGGCCTCCCACCGGGTCCCACAATATAAAAAATCCATTGTTTATAATGGATTTTTATAAACAAACACCCAGGAGTTATTACCCAGAAACCAGTGAGATGGACACCTGTTACCCTTGCGCGTGTCATTATGAGCTACTCAGCACGGGAAGGAGGGGCGCGTGTCCGCGGGTGCCCTCTGGATGAGCTGGGACTGACTCCGCGGAGCGGTAACCAAGGACGCCGGCGGCCCTAGCAACGGGAAAAGCAGGGTTGGGTCCTGCATGCCACTCTCCCTTCCCGACTTTTGAACCCAGGGGCATTTTGCCTCTGAGCTACATCCCCAGCCCTATTTTATTTATTTATTTTTTATTTTGAAATAGGGTCTCGCTAAGTTGCAGGGGCGCTTGCTAAGTTGCTGAGGCTGGCGATGAACCTGTGATCCTCCTGTCTCAGCCTCCCAAGTACTAGGATTACAGGCCTGCGCCACCACGCAAGGCTCGATTTAGTTTTTACTACACCTCTCCTCCTGCCTTTCCACAAGTCTCCCACTCTGAAGATACCCAAGGGTTGTATCAGAATGGATTTTTATAAACAAACACCCAGGAGTTATTACCCAGAAACCAGTGAGATGGACACCTGTTACCCTTGCACGTGTCATTATGAGCTACTCAGCATGGAGATTAAGGCAGTTTCAACAGCAGAGCAGATTTCAGGAGGCCCGTTGCCAAGGCTTTTGTAAGAAGTCAGTATTTTGTTATCAAAGCCATAAGCACTGTTCAAATCTCATTTATCCCTATCCCCACTCTGGCTCCCTGTAATCCCTCCTTTGTCCCACACAATAGAATTGCAAGTGTTGGAATGCCTGTCTGCCATAGGCAGCTCCAGCTCTTATGTAGAAAGCAGAGGGGCAAGTCAGAAAGAGATGAGAACTGGGAATTAGCACTCCTCTCCCCCACTCCTGGCCCTGGGTTTGTAGGTCTGACTGCATAGAGCTAGTGGAATAACCTGGAGCAATTTCTGTAACCTCTCTGGATCTCAGTACCCAATCTGTTCAGTGGGAGGGATTGGATGAGATGACATGTAAAGTTCTCCTGATCTCAAGCTTTTGGGTCTGAATCAGCTTGTGTCTGAGGTCCCATCTATCAGGAGTCCCTTGAGCCTCCCATTCACCTTTTAGCCAGGGCTGCTGAAGTGGGGGGGGGGCTCAAAGAATAGCCAGAGCTTTCTCCTTGACTTTCCCTTCTAATGTTTAGTGGTTTTTCCCTTTGCCTCCTGTTAAAGAACCAGCACTAGCCAGGTGCAGTGGCGCATGCCTGTAATCCCAGTACTTGGGAGGCTGAGACAGGAGGATCACAGGTTCATGGCCAGCCTCAGCAACTTGGTGAGACCCTCTGCAACTTAGTGAGATCCTGTTTCAAAAAAAAAATAAGGCTGGGTGTAGCTCAGAGGTAGAATGCCTTTGGGTTCAGTCCCCAATACCCCCCAAAGCAGCAGCATTGATCATGCCTTCCCCATCAAGGCTTCTAGAATATTGACCATTACTTCTATCACAAAGACTTGTTTTCTCCACCACTTTCAAAAGTACCTGTTTGTTACCTAGTCTCTAAAGGTTGAGAATAACAAGTCCAAGTCGGTTTATTTACCCTTGTTCACTGTCCTGTGGCCTGAGCTCTGAATTTAAAGAAAAAGCAGGCTCTTTGTCACAATGCCACTAGCATTTGACTGGAACAAATTAAATGATTGTTTTAAAAACTCCCTGTAAGTACTGAGAAATGCCGTAGTTTATTCTGTTTTTTTTTTTTTTTTTTGTCCTGGTAATAGCCTACTTCTCTGTTCTAATTAAAACCATTTCAACCTTCTTTCACCTTTCACTTCTCTACAGTAGAGACTGCATTCACAGCCACCTTTTGGGCATTCCCGGGCTCCGTCACTTTCTGTCATCGCTGTTAACATTTGAGTGTTGACGCCCCCATTCTTCACTCTCTACTCTTGCTTTATCTCTTCCTCCTGTACTGATGAACCTCATATCTATACTCAGGACCTGTTCTCATCTGAGTTCTCATTCGTCTGATTGCCCATTGGACATTTTTAATAGTGAGTACGGTTGTCATCACAAAGTCACATCAGTCTAAAACTGAATTTAGCCTCTCCTATGCCCCAGCCACAGAGCCTTTCTTAACTTGTCTTCATCATGACCTACTCCATACCCTTTTTACCCATGATCTTCTGGTTCCAATCTCAAAATTCATACGGAATCTGAGCACTTGTCACCAGCTCCCCTGCTGTCACCTTCATCCATCGTAGATCATCTTTTATCTGGATTATTAAAAAATACAATAACCCAAGCTGATTCTTTTAAATGCCAAGTCAGATCAAGTTACTCCCTTGGACAAGACCCTCTAAACTTCCCATTTGACTCAGAATAAAAACCAAACTTTCTTCAATGGCCTTTGAAGTTGTATACAATTGTGTCCCTTTCACCTGTCTGACCTCTTCTATTACTCTCTCCATTGCTCAATCCACACTAGCAATATTGGCCTTCTTGTTCTTTCTAGAGCAATGCTATCCAATGGAACTTTCTACAACGATGGGCAGGCTTTCTACCTGTATTGTCCAATATGGGAACTTGAAATGTGCCAAGTAGGCATTGAAGAACTGAATTTTTAATTTCACTTCAGTTCAATTTAAGTTCAAATTGTCACATATGGCTAGTGGCTACTTGCTTGGACAGCACAAGTCTTGTTTCAGGGCGCTTTACACTTGCTGTTTGCTTTGCCTGGAAAGCTCCTCATCTGTTGCTATTTGAGTGAGATATCAATATTCTCATGGCCTCACCTCCTTCAAGTCTTTTCTTAAATGTCACCTTCTCAGAGAGGATTGTCCTGTTTATAATTGCAATCTTCTACCCTCACCCCCAGCATTCACTGCCTCCCTTTTCTACTTTATTTCTTCTGTAAGATCTACATCTTCTAATTTTTCACTTAGTTACTCAGTTTCCCCTCTGCCTCCACTAGAATGTAAGCTCCAGAGGGCGGAGATTTCTGCCTTGTTCTGCTCACTGCTGTATTCCCAGCACGTAGAACAAGGCTTGGCATCTAGTAGTTGCCCAACAAATGCTTCAACTGAATGAATGCCAGACGATCAGCTTCTTTGACTCATTTTTTTCTTCTTAAAACTTCACATCCACTGTAAAATTAAAAGTGATCCCCAAATAGCGTCAATTCTTCCTTTGTTAAAATTGAATTGAAACCAGAAGTCATGATTTTTAATTAGGGGCATAAGTGAGAAGGTACAAATGTTCCTAACAACCAGCCTTTGGGTAGCGAAAGAGAAAGGATGAGAAATTATCTATATACCACCTAGCATAAAATTTAAGTTAAACCTAAAATTATTCTATATCACGTCATCTATAGTATGGGTTTGAGTCAATTGCTAAGCACTCTCCTATAATACTGCAAGGTTGTTTTATTAGTACCAGGGACTTTTGACTTAAACCTTAAGATGAATAATATTCATGCTAGCAAACCTTATTTGTTAAAATATTGGTTATAGAGAACTGCGTTTATTAAAAGCTGTACATTATACTTGCTATGGAAGGTTGATTTTGTTGACTGCCACCACTCCGACTCAGTTCTAATTAACCTGAGCAAAATAAAAGGCCATAAATATTCCTTTAGAATTAGCATAATTAAAATCATCCCCCACCCCCCCGGGAAAAGTTAGTTTCAAGGAAAATGAATAAATGACTTAGCTTATTTCTAAAACACAATGCAAATTTTAAAAATTTTCTTCCAACTAGCAATTATTGGACTAATCTCCTATTTAGTTTTTCTTTTAAATTTTCCTGGTGTAATTTCCTTCTTACCCACTCTCATCATTACCATCTTAATTTGAGCATCACTACCATTTCACACTGATCTGTTTCATAGAACGATCTGTTTCATTGTGTCCCATCTAGTAGTTCCAACTTATCTGTGGTTCTACTTTCCTCAGTTTTCATTACCTGTTATCAACTGTGGTTTGAAAGTATTAAACGGAAAATTCCAGAAATAAACCATTTGTAAGTTTTAAATTGTGTGCTGTTCTGAGTAGTGTGATGACCTCTCTCACTCTTCAGCTAGTGCAGCCCCACCTGAGACATGAATCATCCCTTTGTCCACAGTATACATGCTGTCAGTCACTTAGTAATTGGCTCGATTTTTAGAATGACTATTGCTGTATCGCCATGTTTGTGTTCAAGTAATCTTTATTTTGCTTAATAATGGCCCCAAAGAGCAATAGTAGTGAAACAAAAGAGACACCAGGGCATAAACCATAGAGGGACAGATTAACTCTTGTACTATGTTTCAAAGCTGCAGGGCATATAGGATTTTAAAACATGGTACCGTGTGTGTGTGTGTGTGTGTGTGTGTGTGTGTGTGTGTGAGAGAGAGAGAGAGAGAAAGAGATTTGGTATTTTCTGCAGTTTTAGGCATCCACTGTGGATCTTGAAATCTATCTCCCATTTATAAGGTAGGGACTACTGTGCATTCTTTAAAAATATACTTTTTTGCCTCAATGTCTTATATTTTTAAACACTTATTGGCTCATTTTCAATCTTACAACATTTAGAAGTTTTCTGGGTCCTAGGGAAAAAACTACTTTCTTATTTAAAAAAAAAATTACAGCCGGGTGTGGGGTGTGGTGGTACACGCTTGTAATCCCAGTACTTAGGAGGCTGAGACCGGAGGATCCCAGGTTCGCGGCCAGCCTCAGCTACTTAGTAAGGCCCACTGCAACTTAATGAGACCCTGTTTCAAAATAAAGAATAAAAAATAGGGCTGGGGTAGAATGTCCCTGGGTTCCATCCCCAAGTACCACAAAAAAAAAAAAAAAATTACAGGAGTGTTTTTTAACTCACCCAGAGAAACAATTATTAAAAACAACAGCAGACATTGCAACTCATCTTCTTTTAGTTATAGTGATATTGAATTAGCATTAAATCTCATTCCAAGTGTTTGAGGACTGTGCTTTTTAAAATTTGGCTCCCCTGAAGTTCAGGGACAGCTTGGGTTGAACACACAACTTTCAGAAGTTGTTTTCCTCTTACGTGGTTGAGAAATTTTATGGTGGAAGAGCCACAGAGAATCCCTTCTGGTCCAACCAAGAGCCAAGTAATGAACCAATTATCAAAAACTTAATCATTCATTCAAAAAATAGTTTCTCAATGGGTTGTACACTATTTATGATTTTTGCCATGTACCTTCATTCATTAATTTATTCATTCAACAAATATTTTGTTCAGAGCTTGTGATGTGCTTCTCTGTGCTAGGTGGCAGGCATAGCAATGTGAACTGCATCTTCGTGATGAATGTCAAACTGGAAAAGAGGAAGAAGGATAGAGGAAACAGCATGTGCAGAAGGGAGGCTTGGAGCCGGGCATGGTGGTGCACGCTTGTAATCTCAGTACTTTGGGAGGCGGAGACCGGAGGATCAGGGTTCGCAGCCAGCCTCAGCTCTCTCTCTGTCTCTCCCTGTCTGTCTGTCTGTCTGTCTGTCTGTCTCTCTCTCTCTCTGTACTTAGTGAGGCTTCCGCAACTTCGTGAGACCTGGTTTCAAAATGAAGTATAAAAAATAGGGCCGGGGGTATAGCGCGGAGTTAGAAGCCCCTGGGTTCAATCCCCGGTCCACAAAAACAAAAAAAAGAAGGGAGACTTTGGAAAAGTTGGCATGGGGGGCACCCACTAGTTTAAAGCAAGGGATGGGTGTGAGCTGAGGCTGAGTAGGTGGAGGGTTGAGGCCAGATGTGAGGAGTCTTGGGTGGTACACTCAGGAGTTCAGACTTTACCCCAAGGGCCATAGGGAGAAGCTGAAAGCAGAATGCAGGAAGGAGATAAGTTTGGATTAAGGAGATAAGTTTAGAAAGGTTGCTCCAGTTGTCCCATGATGGGGAAATTGGAAACTTTAGGGAGAATGAATGGTGCTGGTGATAGTTCAGGCAAGAAATTATATGGGTCAGCCTCTTATAAACTAGCCTAGCACATTTCATAAACAAGATCAACGATTCTGAGAATGGTCCTGAAGAGTATAGTGCCTAAATACCCCACATTTATCATGCAACATTTGTATGGTTTTATTGACCAACTCTGCAAAAAGGCTCAAACTACCATTTATGCAGAACTTAATTCTGATTACCTAATTACTCCATGGAGATGTTAGCATGAGAAGAAAAATTCACTTTACATTTGGAGTGTCCAGCTCTGGGCTGAATCCCTCCTCCCTCTGAGACGCTCTTTTTCTCCTTAGAGCCCTGTGGACTAGGGAGTGAACTGGGTCAGATGTTCTGAGATTGGTTATTTCAAAAAATGTACTCTACGTAATTATAGTAGTAGCTGGTAAATACTTACTGTCCCTTTGATGACCCCAATCTCCAAGACAGGATTGGTGAGATTTCTTAAAGTAAAATAAGAAACACCAGGACTTTACAGCCTAGAAACTTGATTATTTACTATGTGAGTAAGATTGGTGGGAAGGGTTGGTAACACAGGATTTCCTCATTCATTACTCTTCTTTTGTGTTATAGATGTCAGCACTAATAGGTGGAAACAACATATTAAATATCAATGCATAAAAAGATCTTATTGGGGTGTCTCTTCTGTTTGGTTTAGAATAATCTTTGTGGTTGAAATAGAGACCTGTGCCCACATACACCTGCTTTCTAGTACAAAAGGTTGTCGTAGTGGTTGCTATGGTGTGTTCAACAGACTCCCTGCCCACCTTCACGCCTCCTCCTCAGTCAACATACTCTACATTCTAGAGGATTCAATCTAATTAGTAAACTTCTAGAGAGCATTTTTCTTCCGTTTATTTCTTTCCTAGCCAGACCAATGCAGTGATAAGCAACCCCATGCATCTCAGTGTCTCAACAGAAAAAGTTTTTTCTTCATTCACACAAGATCTGATCGAGGCTGTCCGGCATTCTTGGCTTAGTTTCAGTCACCATCGAGTGGTGTTGCTATTCTGTCATGTGACCTCAGAGATTTGTAGGGCAAGAGGAGTGACAGACTCACCCTGATCTCGGGTGACTCAGACCTTTCCACTCAATGTCCCTTAGCTAGAAGTACAGTCCTGTGTCACTTAATGACCAGGTATTTCTAAGAAATGCTTCGTTGGGTGATTTTGTGGTTGCATGAACATCACAGAAGGTACTTAAACGAAGCTGTGCTGTCACTAGACTATTCAATCTCATGAGACAACTGTCTTTTATGTGGCCCATTGTTGATTGAAACTTCATTATGCAACAAATGACTGGAGCTATGTGGCTCAGATCTAATTGTCAGGCAGCCTGAGAAGTGTGGGAAGCACAAGCAATATTAGTAACTTTCTGCCACAGTTACTAACGATGAATTCCTGATTGAAAAAGAAATTGACAAGTGATTAAGGCAGATTGTTTTTAGTAGAGAGGCCATCAACTTTTTTTTTTTTTTGCGGTACTGGGGATTGAACGCAGGGGCGTTCTACCTCCACGCTACACCCCCGGCCCTATTTTTTTTATGCTTTATATTTGAAACCGGGTCTCACGAAGTTGCGGAGGGCCTCACTAGGTAGAGAGAGAGAGAGAGAGAGAGAGACAGAGAGAGAGAGAGAGAGAGAGAGACAGAGAGAGAGAGGAGAGAGGAGAGAGAGAGAGAGAGAGAGAGAGAGATTGATGGTGTGCACTGAGGTTGGCCGCGAACCCAGATCCTCCGGTCTCCGCCTCCCAAAGTACTGGGATTACAAGCGTGCGCCACCACGCCCGGCTGAGAGGCCATCAACTTTTAAATTCAATTTTTCTTATTTTCATCTTGGGTAGACTTAATGTAAATATCATCACTGTTGAATATTTAAGGAGAATAAATAAGAAGTCCAATAGGAATATGCAGTATGGTTCAAGACACTATAAAATCTAGCAGAGGAGCCTGAATAGAAGCTTTTTTTTTTTGTAGCATGGGAACTAAACCCAGGGCCATTCTACCTCTGAGCTACACCCCAGCCCTATTTTTTGATTCTTTATTTTGAAACAGGGTCTCACTAAGTTGCGGAGGGCCTCACTAAGTAGCTGAGGCTGGCTGCGAACTCGGATCCTCCAGTCTCAGCCTCCCAAGTACTGGGATTACAAGTGTGCACCACCATGCCTGGCTCTGAATAGAAACTTTGCTAAATTATTGGGGTATACACAAGCCTACTTTTTAGTTTACTTAAAATTCAGTATTTTGATTTGAAGCGTTGTTGTTGAGGGGTGCTGTTGGGGTAAAATCTGCCTTGATGTAGAATAGAGATCCAGTCTTAGGAACAGGGTTACTTAAAAGGTTTGTCCACAGCTGGGCCTGGTGGTGCACGCTTGTAATCCCAGTACTTTGGGAGGCAGAGACCGGAGGATCCGTGTTCGCGGCCAGCCTCAGCTCGTGCACGCGTGCGTGTGCTCTCCCTGTCTCTGTCTCTGTCTCTGTCTCTCTCTCTCTCTCTCTCTCCCTGTCTCTCTCTCCCTCTCTACTTAGTGAGGCCCTCCGCAACTTCGTGAGACCCAGTTTCAAAATAAAGTATAAAAAAAAATAGGGCCGGGGGGCGTAGCGCAGAGGTAGAACGCCCCTGCGTTCCATCCCCGGTACCGCCCCCCAAAAAATAAATAAATAATAAAAAAATAAAAGGCTTGTCCACCCATGGGAATGCTGCTTCTCAAGAGGAATAATCATACATAGCTTGTTACAGCCAGCATTCGTGGGACCATTGAAAGCTTTCAATGGACTCTTTATGCATCATTGCCTTTAAGCTCTGTAAATATCTGTGAATAAGTAGGTTTTATTTTCTACATCTTACAGTGAGAAAACCATTTGATTAGAAAGGGTAGAACTTAAATTTGACACTAGGTCTCTGGATGCCAAATCCATTATCTTATCTCCTGCCGAGGAAAAGCAGGTGTAAGGACATCCTATTTACTTGCAGTATCCATCCTTTTCCAAACCCACACCTCCAAGCATACAGATCCTAAACAGTGGGAGAGAAAAAGGGTGGAAACGAGAACTTTTGTTTTCCATATTTGAATTTCCATGGCTACTTGCAAAGGGCTGCAAAATCTTGTCCTTCTGTTTAGTGTCCAGACACTTATTAGTTGATCCTTCTCTTTTTCTTACTCATCTATGAATTCTCTAATTGGCCAAATAGGAATGGCATTCTTTCATATGTAACATGGGTTTATAAAATTAAAAAGCAGGGAAACCATTTAATGTCACAGCATTTATGTTTTAAAGGCATATTTGGATGAAAGCTTTTGTGCTGTTATGTAATATATATGAAGCTTATTTTGTGCACTGGAAATGACTGTATTTTTGGCTGAAATAAATGGGTTTAAATAGCTTTTGAAATGGAAGATTGAAAGTTTATTGAGAATGTTTTTTGGCCAATTTATTACGTTAGCCAGCAGTGTGTTAAGCATGCTTCACTATCTTTTTCACATTGTGGAAGCGACTCAAGGTTAGGAGAGTACTGGATGATCATATGAGGGAAATGGCTGACTGAATAAATAAGGTCAAGGCTGCTCAGGGGTAAAGAAAATGAAAGAGACCAAAGGATTGGAGGTCCTTTGAGGCGGGAGCCACACACGCGCAGAGGCAGAGCAGAATCATAACTGGAGTGGAGAGAGCTGGTGGGGAGCAAAGAGGAGAAAGGCTGGGTGAGTTGGGTGGAAGCATGTTATGGAGAACCGTGCATCTTAGGTGGCAATTAGGCTTGATGGGCTGGGAGCTTTTGTTGGAGAAAGACAGTGATGACATGGAGGCCATGGAACAAAGCCACTGTCCTGTTGTTCTCCTTCCCTATACACGGACACTTCTTGAAATACTTCCCCCCACCATTCTGCAATAACTACTCTCATAATTGTCACTAGAGGCCACATGATGGTCGCTCAAATCCAATCCCCCTTTTCCAGCCTTTATTTCCTTGATTTCTTTGCAGCAATTGACACATGTCAAATTTTATGGCTTCAGCTCCTTCCCAGGTTCTAGGGACTCCCAAGTCTATGGTCAGGTTGGGCTCTGCTGCAGAGACCTACGAGGTGGCCCCCTGCCTTCCAGGCGGCTCCATGTGGATGTACCAGAGGGCCCACTAAGCCAACATGAGCCAGAAGGAACTAGCTGTCCTCCCGTCAGTCTTGCTGGTTCTGTCCTTGTCGAGCCATGGCTGTGTCTAGGTAATGGCATCACAATCCCCTCGGCAGCCCAAGTCAGAAACCTGGGCGCCTCCCTCTCCATCCCACCTCACAATTCAGTCCATTAAACCCTGAGGATTCTGCCTTGGAAATAGCTCTCAAATACTTCCCACCTTTTCCCTTCAGCTGCTGCTATTTCTTATACCTGGAAAAACCAGCTTTTAGGATGTGTTTAGGGCAGATCAAGAGAACTTTGTTGAAAAAACTCCCAGGCATAATAGCTTCATGCAATCCAGAGAATTTTGCCCCTAACAAAATTCAGTGTTTTTTTTTTTATGCTGGGAATTGAACCCAGGGCATTCTACCTCTGAGCTGCACTCCAGCCCTTTTTAGTTTTTTAATTTTGAAACAGGGTCTTGCTAAGTTGCTGAGGGTCTCACTAAAATGCTGAGGCTAGCCTTGAACCTGCAATCCTCCTGTCTCAGCCTCCCAAGTATTGGGATTACAGGTGTGTGCCACCATGCTCAGCAAATTCAGTGTTTTTATAGCCCTCTTTGTTACAAAAGGAGGGGAGTAGCCTGTAGCTGTTGCACAGAGGTTAGTAGATTTTTTTTTTTTTTGCAGTACTGGGGATTGAACGCAGGGGCGTTCTACCTCCGCGCTACGCCCCCGGCCCTATTTTTTATACTTTATTTTGAAACCGGGTCT
>PVJS01035095.1:0-21117 GCA_004027185.1 Glis glis | reverse complement strand
TAGTGAGGCCCTCCGCAACTTCATGAGACCCGGTTTCAAAATAAAGTATAAAAAATAGGACCTGGGGTGTAGCGCGGAGGTAGAACGCCCCTGGGTTCAATCCCCGGTACCGCAAAAAAAAAAAGAAGTGTACTGCTCAATGTTATTTACAGCAACTAAAACCAAACCACAAAACAACACTACATAATTTATTTTTAACCAAAAACAAAACAAGAAAACAACTAAAAAAGCAAATGCCCCAAGCCAGGACTTAGCGGGATGAGAAGGCACTGGGAAGGTAAGGGGGAACAAAGGAGAAAAATAAAACAGAATAACACAGGACAGTTGTAATGTGCTGACAAATCAGGGTAGTTCGCCATGATTTAAGGGGTGTCAGTAATTGAACTTTTCTGTATCTTGAGTTAACAGGGAAAAAAAGACAAGTGTTGGAAACATGGGGTCGCTGTGTTTGTTGTTACAGATATCTCAAAGTCAAAAGTATTGGCACCGTACTACTCAATAGTCAGGCTTGTCACTCTGTAAGGAGAGATTTATTCTGAGCAAAATGACAGTGTATCACATTAAATTG
This sequence comes from Glis glis, assembly GCA_004027185.1. NCBI lineage: Eukaryota > Metazoa > Chordata > Mammalia > Rodentia > Gliridae > Glis > Glis glis. The sequence continues at coordinate 20,549 of PVJS01035095.1, read as the reverse complement.
ATACTATTAACTCAAATGTGGGGATTTGGGGTTTCGATTTCACTGATAGATCTATTTTTGTTTTATAATTATAAAAGATTCCCAAACATGAGGAATATATGCCTGTTTTTATATTTGTATAATTTTAAGTACAATTAACAATAAAAATAATTTAGATTTGGAGTCATGGCGAATTTTTTCTATAGGGATTGTTTTTCTATTCACTTATGGAAACGCTGCTGGATAAGCTGACTTCCCTGCCCAGGGCATCTGAGTGGTGTCTTCAGGCTCTCGGGTTTGATGCCCCAACACATCTGCATATTTCTTTTATTCATTCCTTGTATTTATTTCTATTAATTCCCCCAAATTCTTCTTTCTTACTACCTTCTCTGGTCCTGAGACAACCAATTTGGTGTGTACATGTGAAGATTTTTCTAAGGGGAATTCTTCAAAAGCAGGATACTGGTTTTAGCTGCAGAAAATTCTAGATGTCTGGAATGCATCTAAAAGTGGTTTTACCATGTATAACAGAGGATGCACGAATACAGAATGAAATGGACCGCACTCTACTTTGGAAAGAAGGGGCTCCATGGCCTCTATAAACTACGGCAGGATGCTACCCTTGATACTGGCTTGAGATGGAACTCTTGCTCTCCCAGTCTCTTGACTTCCTGGGACCACACAGGTCCCAGGTCACTGCACTGAGCACCATAACATGCTACATGTACCCCAAGGTCCAAAGAAGGAGGTCTGTTTCACGGCTCCACATTTAGCACCTCTAAGTTCTTCCCTCGTTTTGGAACACTACCTCCTTCCTCCCACCCAGCCTCCATCTGTCAAACACTCAAAATTTATTTCAATGAATTCCTTCAACTGTGTTCAACAAAGTGTTCCTTCTTCCACCAAGCGGGTGGGACTTCTTCCTCCTTTTATTCCCAAGCTTCTGCTTTGATGCTGATGCCAGATCTAGGGCTATGACACATTGGGACTGTATCACTTCTAAGTCCTCGCGGGGCGGGAATAGTGGCTTGTTTGTGACAGGCCTCACACAGCATGATGCATAATGGACATCATGTACCCCACAAATATTCCATAAAGTAAACCAAAAAAACCACAATTCTGTCTCTTCTAAACCCTCCCTGTTCTACCTCTGCTCCTTCAGAAAGTTAATTCCTATTTGGGATCCATACTTTTTCTTATCAATCCATCCTATATCCGACTCCAAGACAAAAGCATTTATTTAATTTTTGCAGTAAAGCCATTAGTACCGTCCTCATTTGGCAAATAAACTGAGGCTCAGAGAGGTGAAATGCTGTCACTTAGGCAGTAAGTGGCAAAAGCTGGTGTTCAAACCCAGCTCTGCCCGATTCCCCACTCTGTTCTTCTGATCCCACACTGGGGTCCTCTCCAAACAGAATGAAGCTGGTGAGTGCTGGCAAGTCCTCGGGACTTGGTCCCTCTTGGGATTGGGGCAACTGTGCAAAGGCACATTGAGCACTGTGGAGGACTATTTGATTTGGCTATCATCACTGGTGCTATCATTGCTGCCTCTCCCACTGCCTTTAGACAAGAGCCAGCCATGATCTTACTGAGTGAGCTGCACTGATCAATCCCTGAGTAGGCCAAGACCCGGGTCTATGAAGGGACAGGAACTGAGAGATGTAGGAGGTTTGTCATCCTTTGGTTCTGAGCTGTCACTGAAAGGGCAATGAGGAGGCTCAGGGCCAGGTGGACAGCTGGCATGGGGACACCAGTCAGGGGGGGCCTTTGTATGGTTACGCCAGTGGTGCTGCCCAAAGGCTCAGTGTCCAGGTTGAGTCAAGTGTGCTGGATCCAGCCAGGGCTCTGTCACCAAGCCATGTGTCCAGTGCACGAGGTCACCTCCTAGAGGAAGGGGCAGAGTCCCACTAAAGCACCAAGCCACAAGTCCATTTGTCCCGGTGAGGTGCCTTCTAACAATCTGTCCTCACAGGGGAGAGAGGGAGGAGGGGTGTGTGGGAGGTGGGCAGTGAGCTGTCTACCTTTTTCTCATCTGCCCCAATCCTTCATCAGCTCTCCACCAGCCCTGCATCCAATAGAGGTGCCGCGCAGACCCACCATGACCTGACCTGCACGGTGGGGTCGGCAGAAGACCCTCTGCCCGCTGTCAGCTGTGTGGTGGGACCTGGGCGGGCTGGGTATTGACTCTGATGGGCTCCACCACCTGGGCACACTCCTGTCCTAATTAGTCCAGGTTGGGGTGGCAGTGTCACCAGAGGAGATGCCACCGGTCCCCATAGTGTGACAGCTCATCAGAGCGGAGCTGTTGGTCAGGTCAGCTGTGCACAGGGAGCTGGTGGAGGAGAAGAGATGGGGACTCCACAGGAATGGGGACATTTCCGAATGCGGTTGTTTGCGGCTGTGTTTGTGTGAGGTCTTGCATGACATGTGGTGTATGCACTTGAAGTTGTGCATGTGTGTGGTTGTGTGTAAAAGGATGTGAATGTGGTTATGCATTTCTGATTGTATGTAGGTGTGTGGTTGTGTTGGTCGTGGAGGCTGTGCATCTCAAGTGTGAGAGTGAGACAGAGAGAGCAGGACGTCGGGGAAGGAGGTCAGGACGAGGGAGACGCAGCAGGTGAGAAGGCAGATATGGGAAGGAGGAAGGAAAGATGTTTCCAACAATGTGGAATTTGTTCCACAGGCTGTGCTGCAGATGGGCGGGGATGGGAGGCGCGGAGCTCGGCTCCTGGGAGGGAGGTCAGCCCTGCAGTGGCTAAGTCACTCTGTGTGCACTGCTGGGAGAGTCTGGAGTGACTTGCGCTGAGTAAAATAAAACCCCATCCCTGTCCACCCCACCTGCAGTGCAGCTACTGAATCACGGGCTGCCATGCCCTGGCGGGGCAGGTGCAGAAGAGCTGTGGGAACCTCTAGGTCAAGACGATATTCTCAAGTGGTCCCAGTGGCCAGGACTCCTCCAGAGCCAATGCCCAAGTTCCGCCGTACCCCTCCCCTTCTGCGCCTCCTCCAATCATGTAAACCACTTGGAACTTTGGCTGGGTCAGACACTTTATGATAAACACATTTCCATTGATTCCTTGAAAGCAGAGGTTCACAAATAGGGAACTCTCTTCTCTCGGAAATCGATGCTAGAAGATAGAGTTTCTTCTTCGGTCTCTCGCTAGTCCCTAGAGCCCATTTCGGGAAACAGACCAGAGTGGAGGAGGAGAGGGGAGAGCAGAGATCGAGGCACACTGCTTCAGAGCCCCTGTGTGCTGGTGAGGACAGGAGAAGTGACAGCCAAGTGGCCCGGCGTGCTGGCCCTCGGGTGGCGTGTCACTCCTGTGGACATGCTGACCCACCCAGCATGCCCCTGCCTCACCCTTAGAATCATCCATCTGTGGGACACCAGGAAGGCCAGTTGAGGGTGTTCAGAGCAACGCTTCCAGAGCCCAGGACTTGACCGAAAGGCTGAGAGCCCAGTCAAGCACCGCTTCCTGCATCCCCCACCCATCAAGCGGGAAAAGGTCCCTGTCCCGCCTTTCTCAGACTGGTCATTTTGAGGGACAAAGGAGCTGATGCCTCTGGACTGCTCATGGGGAAGAGACCACAGCTACCAAAGCCACCCCACTGCAGGGTCAGGCCCCTGGGGAATAGCCCCAGGAGGCAACAGGTGGTGGGGCTGGGAGGAAGATGCTCAAAAAAATTCCTGGACTCATCCATGGGGTCCTTTTGTGACTTTTAAATTGTTTTCTTTCATTACTGCTTGTAATTTTTCTTTCAGCAAATTATTTCTGGTTATAAATTTGTAAGGCAGAAAATTGACCCTCCCCCCAACCGGTCCAGATGTATAGTGTGTGCAGGGGACCTGAGAGCTCCTCTTGACACTGACAACCTAAGAGTGGCTACGAGCCAGTCTCGTGCCCCTCTCTGGACTCAGTTTCCACACCTTAAAATGAGATCGTCGAACCTGGGGGCAGTGGCACACACACACCTGTAATCCCAGTACTTGGGAGGCTGAGACAGGAGGATCGCAGGTTCCAGGCCAGCCTCTGCAACTTATCGAGACCCTCAGCAATTTAGGGAGACCCTGTTTCAAAACATAAAGGGCTGGGGTGTAGTTTGGAGGAGGAATGTCCCTGGGTTAAAACCCCAGAACCAAAAATAAATAAGTAAATGAATAAATAAAACGAGAGCATGGGACATGTGATTTGGAGCTCCTGACAGAGGGGGGAAAGCAGCACCGGAGGCAGGCACACAGGAAGCAAATCAATAACCGCCATTTGTCATGAGCCGTTTAATCGGTTCCTGCCATGCCCCAGCCAACACAGTAACTGGGAACAGCTCCAGGGGCAGTCCCTGGGGACCTCGATCACCCCAGGCCCTGTGGGAAGGTCACCCATCCAACCGTCAGAAAAAGATCAATCATACCAGGGACTGTCGGTCTCTTCAATGTCATTGCGTGGGTAAGTCCTCTCCGTGTACCTCAGCCTCTCCATCAGCAAAATGCCCTGCTTACCTCCCAGGCCCACCGAGAGGGGTGCTCCAGGAGGACAGGTGCAAAAGCCCCTGGGAAGGCTTAAACGTTCCACAAGAAACGGTTCTGTTCATTCAGTGTTTGTGGGAATCTCAGAGAATGCCCAGCGTTATCACAGACATTGGAGGGAGAAGGAAGCCAGAGACCACGGTGTCCACCCGGAGTCAGATTATAGGCAGGAGGAGCAAGTTAAGAAAGTCAAGAGACAAAGCCAGCTGTGATGGTGCACGCCAGTAATCCCAGTACTTGGGAGGCTGACAGGAGGATCACAGGTTCAAAGCCAGCCTCAGCAACTTAGAGAGACTCTCAGCAATCTAGTGAGACTGTTTCAAAAATAAATAAAATAGGGCCGGGGGTGTAGCTCACAGGTAGAATGCCTCTGGGTTTATTCCAAAGCAAGAAGGAAGAAGGAAAGAAGGAAGGAAGGAAGGAAGGAAGGAAGGAAGGAAGGAAGGAAGGAAGGAAAGATCAAGGGAGACCAGTGGAGTCAAGGGGAAGGTGGGACCTTCACTCCTCTGTGGACTCAGCAGGGGCTTCTAGATAAAAGCCCTAAAGCAGAACCAAGTTAGGATCCTAAGATAGTTCCAGAAGGTGCAAGCGTGAGGGGCGTGGTGTCTGCCACACCGCAGCCTGCCCCGGAGACGCAGCCTGGAGAGTCAGGATGCGCGTGGCCGTCCTCACAACACCCAGAGCCCTTGGATTTGGCGATGCTCCAAATAGAGTTTTCTCATTCCTCTCTTCCGCCATGTTTCCATCACCAACATTGACTTACTGAGCTTCTACCCTCTACCGGACGTCAAGGACGAGAACCAGGGAGCCCAGAGCCATGGCTGAGGAGCCACCCCAGTCAAAAGGACCCCAGTCTCAGCCGCCCTTACCTGCAGCTTAGACAGCCACCCGCTTTCCTCTTCTGAATTCCTGACCCTCCTGCTCTTGGGAAATGACAATGGGTGAAACAGGAAGTCCAACCCAGGGTGGGGCATGGAAGCCACTTTCTTTCAGGGACCTGGAGGAAGGCTTGACTGTGGGGAAGGTTTCTAGAGCTTCTCCACAGCTCCACCCAAGGAGAGCTCCTATGTTTGACAGCAGGGGAGTGAAGCAAATGTCTTCCCCTTCCCCTAGTGAGGAATTTGGCTGCAAATCCCTAATCAATGAAGAAAAATGTAAAGAGATTAAGGCAGCTGCCACTGCTGCAGCTCCTCTCCCCTCTGCCTGCTAGAACTTTCTCTCCTCCAACTTTCTTTTCCTCCCTCTTCTGTGTAAGCCCATCCTTTCTCCCTCCTTCCTTCCTCCTTTCCATCCCTCCCCTTCTTCCCTCCCAGTACCTCTTCCCAGCATGGGCCTCTTCATCATGCCCACTGCCCCTGTCCTGCTCGGCTCCCCTGTCCTGTCCTCGCCCTCGCAGGTGCCATTTCCTCTACAGCCGCTCTGTTGCCTGGAGGAGACGCACTCGCCATCCATAGGTTTATGACAGGCAAAGCTACTCCTTTGACAGGCTTGGAAGGGGACATTCCTGCTTCCATCTGCAGCCCCGGACACCACCCCACCCCAGAGGTGAATGTCCAGGAGAACTGGGACTCCTGACGCTCGCCCGTCTCCATGTTTTAGGACAAAGAGACCAGGATTAGGGCATAGTTGTTAGAACCAGAACCACAGGCTGAGCAAGGAGGGGAGGCAGGTTCAGGCTGTTGAATGTTTTGAGAAATTGTCACATCTAGATTTGGGCAAGCATAACCATGATGATATAATATGATATTTAATAACACCTTGCGATTACTGCACAGCTCTGCCAGTGTTTCAAAGCACTCTTCTATATGTCTTGTTTCCCTCTTCCTGTTTGACCCCCCCACCCTCGAACTGCTCCGCCCTCATACATAACCCACCCACGCATCATACCCCGCCGAGAGTCTCAGCTCCTCCACAAAGCTGGGGAGCTCATTCCCGCCTTGCTGAGCATTCACTTCTCACAAGTTGGCTCCTGATAACTTACAGTCCTGTCTCCTCTTGCTGGTCCCTGTACGTCTTATCCTCCAATGAAGGCTCCTGTAGGACCCAGACAAGCCCAATGAGTCTTTTGTAGCTGGTCAGGGTCTGGCTTTTTGTGAACATCTGGTAGGTGGCCAACAGAATATGATGGATGGCTTGATTATAAGTCTCATGCACACATGTGTGGCAGGGCAGGGCTGGACACCTTTATTCTATCCCTGCTATGTCAGACAGATGGAGCTGGAGGCCTTCTGACCAGCTTCCTCCAGGATGTTCGACCTCTCAGGGCCTCACCTTGCCCAGTTGCTTGGGATGAAGGTCCTGTCTATAGAGCCAACACTGAGTGCCCCAAGTACAGAGCCCAAGATTTGAGGTTGGTTTCAGAGAGAATTATGCTCAATCCCCAGTTGGGCTAGTAATATCTCTAAGCCTTACTTTCCTCATTGGTGAAATGGGTTTAATTTCTACTTCCCTGATTTGTTACAAGGATCACAAGAAAATTTATGGGAAGCCATTGGCATAACCGTTGGTAAGTGCTCAAAAAATGTGAATGTTTCGTCCATTATTCATTCACAAACATATCCTGAGTACCTACTATGTGCTGGGCACTCTGCCATATGATGGAAGCACAAGGCTGAATAAGGCCTACTTTGAGGAATTCCAGTCGAGTTGGTGAGACAACACCAGCAAACCGTAGCCCAATAAAGAAGCACCGAGAAGGGGGCGAACTTGAACTAGGAGATATGACAGAGAGGACAGGTGTGTTGGGATGCTGCCCAGGGGAGCTGATGTCCAAGATGTTTCAGTGCAGGGAGCTGCGGGTCCTACTTCGCAGCATCCTCCCTCCCACGGCACCTCTGCCTGACTGTCCCTGCATCCCACTTCCCTCTCCTGCGGGAATGCTCTTGGTCAGGTATGCCTTTCTTGTATGTTGCAAAGAGATCTGGCCAAACCATCTGATTTGAATATGGAATGTACCCCCAGAAAAGCTCATGGGTGGGCAACGCAGGGAGGTTCAGAGGTGGGGCACAGCTGGAGTATGTGGGTCACTGGGGGCATGTCCTTGTGAACGATACCTGTCCCTAGCCACCTCCTCTCTCATGCGCGCTCTCTCTCTGTTTCTAGCCACCATGAGTTGACCAGCTGTCCGCCACCATGCTCCCAGCCACCACGATGGTTCTACCTCGGAGTCAGCCGACTATGGACTGAACCTCTGAAACCATGGACTGAAAGAAGCTTTTCCTCCTTAAGTTGTTCCGGTCAGGTATCTTGGTCACAGAGACAGAAAAGTTAACACACCACCCTAGTGGGTGGGAAGGAAAGAGCAATAGGGCACTCTGGAAGAAAGCACTGCTCAGCAGGTCGGTCAGGGAAACACCATCTACCCATCCCTTGTCACTCAAAGTGAAGCCGAGGATCGTCAGCATCGGCATCACGGAGCTTGTTAGAAATGCACTCTCAGGCCTGCCTTCAGCCTACTGGATCAGAAGCTGCGTGTTTAACACGATCTGCAGGTGATTCCTCGGCCTACCATTCACAACCGAAAGACACTGGTCTACTAATCCATGCCTCTGGACCAGTGGGGACTGGGCGTCTCTTGCGTACCATCTACCCAAGACGTTTGTATGAGTGAGATTACATATAAGAGAAAAGAAGTCAGAGAAAAACTTCTTTTTTCTTATCAGAGAAAAGAAGTCAGAATGAGAGGTACACAGGGAGAAAGGAGGAGTCCCACACCCTATTTGAGCCATTAGGGTAATTTTTTGAGGAGAGGTATCTTATGTCGCCATCAGCCCCAGAGTCCCGCTACCTGCTGACCACTATGTTCCTGCATTGCCACCAACACAGGCAATGTGGCCCCCACAGCAGGGAGGGTGCTGTTCCCCAACCAGCACCACCCAGCTGCAAGCTACCCTGGCGGGGGTAAGGGGAGAGGCAAGTCTAGCTGGCAGTCACCGATTGTGCCATCTGATATGGAAAAGGAGTCAGGGGCTGACACTGGACACCGCTGTAATAAGCACAAGAATCCTCTTTTATTGAACACCCACCATGACCAACACCATGCTAATAATACAAGTGTTCTCTCTAATGATCCCAACGGTGCTGCGAGGAAGCAGCTTTACCTCCCTTTCAAAAGCGAACCTCCGAGGCTGAAAAAAGCAAGGGACTTATGAAAGTCCCCACAGATGGCAAGAGACAGGGTTGAAATCTGAACTTGGATCTGTTTCCCCAAATCATGCACCGTGTCCTCAGCCGGCCATGCACAGCCACGCTGGGGGGTTGCTCTGCTCACTCAATTCTGGGTCTGTGGGCTCTGCAATGGAGATGGTCCCCAGGGCTGAGCCCTGCAGGAGTCGGCCCCTCCCAGGAGCTGGCCCCGTTAGCTTCCAAGGCCTACCTCCTTAGTCAGAGTCTGCCGCAAATGCTTCTGCCTCAGTTTCCCCATATCCTCTCAGCAGACAGCTGTAAGTGATAATTAATTATCTCACAAGGGGCTGAGTGCTGAGGACATAATCACAGTAAAGCACTTGGAAGGTAAGATGCAGTTTGCATGATAATTACTGCTTCCCCTGGAACCCCCGCCTTCCCTGCAATGGGACCCGAAAGCATTCCCGAGCAGGCCCACTGCCAACCATAGAGCCTGGTGCTCAGCCTGGTGAGCCAATGAATGGAAGCCCCAGAGCCCACTCCTGCTTCTCCTCGGAACTTGAATTCCATGGCCCACATGAACCAGGGTGGCCAAGCAGGGTCCACACTGTGGGGAGACTCTCCCCGCTCCACAGAGCATCACTGTACCACGGGGCCCAGATTAGCAGTTGACCATATTTTAGTAAAACTACATGTGCCAATCATGGTGCATGTAGTTGGCCAGGTGGATGTTCTTCCCGTAGAAACCTGAGTTCGATGTTTGAAAAAAGTCCTTATACTAATATGAATATTGATGATTCCCAACCAAGCCAGGGTGTCCGGTGGGTGGAGCCTGTGCAGGTGGAGAGGAAGCCTCTAACATCTAGGATGTGGGATTGTAGAGCTGACTTTGGATGGTGGACAAGAAAGGAGAAAGGGGTGGTTCCCCTAACAGTAATCTGAGTCTGTTATCATCATCATCATCATCATCATCATCATCATTGTCATCGGTTGTACCTTCAAGCTACACCCCAGCCCTATTTTACATTTTTATTTTGAAACAGTCTCACTAAGTTGTTGAGGGCCTCACTAAGCTGCTGAGGCTGGCCTTGAACCTGCAATCCTCCTATCTCAGCCTCCCAAGTAATGGGATCAAAGGTGTGCACCACCACTCCCAGCTCTGAGTCTTTCATTTTACATTCTCAGAAAAGAATGACCCCTTTCTCTCTCATCTGTATGGCTTCTGAGCATCTCCAACTTGGGTGCAGGCACCCTCCCAGCACCTGCTTCCAGCATTTTGTGGAGGACGACTGTCAGGATGGGCCCTGGTCTTCTCTTTCGGAGGTTTGAGTGTGTTCGTCACGTTGCTTGCAGCGAGCCACACCTCCTCTCCTTCCAGCCCCTTCATCCTCCCATCTCCCCTGCATATGTACCATCAGCCAACCACCACAGGCCACTCTGAGTTTGAGAAGGATAAGAAAATGTCCTCATAGGCACCAGATTGAGGTCATGAAATTCATTTCACTCATACCACGACCTCTGCCACCACAATATTTCCTGTCTCCAGAGGCATGAGGCTGGTTGCTTCATTAACCCCTGAGAGCCGTCAAAGCCTATTTGGGGATTTCAATTACATGAGGATCTAGTCATCTGGGAGCCTCAGATCCAGAACATGAAGCCTGGTGTGGGGAAAGCTGGTGAGCTGCTGCTCCGGCTGCCTCCCACCATGGGGAGTGGGGGAAGGGAGGCAGGAAGTTAAGAGAATCCAGAGGACAAGGAGCATGTTAGTCCCAGGTTGGCAATAGCTGAGCTTAGAGAGTTTATAAGGAAATAAACTTCCAACCTTGGACTTAGGATGTGGGATTGTAGAGGATTGTAGATTATTCATTTATTTCTTTGGCTACCATTTATTGAACACCTACCATGGGCTAGACACAGCTCCATGTGGAAATAAAGTCACCTACAGCAGTGTGATAGTGCTAAGTGACAGAGACTAGCATGCCAGGAAGCTGGGGTGGACATAGAGGACATCTATGAAACCTCAGCCAGGGAAGCGCTCCAGGGAGGAAGGACTGGGCTGACTTGTGAAGGGTGAAGTTAGGAAAGAGCGTGACATGTTCAAGAATGCACACATGGTTTCGGACGGAATAGAGAGAGGGACGGGTGACAAATGATCGAGGGCTTGTATGCTGGGTTAAGGGATTTGATGGTCTTCTATTCCCATGGGGAGCCAGTGATGATCTTCATATTATGGAATCTGGTTTGCATCTTGGGATGGTCACCTGAGCATGCTCCTGAGGGCTGGGTTAGAAAGAGAATGAGTTCAAAGCTGTTAAGATAACTCGGGGAGGAACAAGGGTGGCTGGAACTCAGGCCACACCTGGAGAGGAGGACAGGGTGGGGGGCTGTGAAGGAGGAAGAGACAGCATGGGTGCGAGATGCCTGTGGGGGGATTGGGAATGAGAGGATGACCAGAGTTTGTAGCCTGGGTGTGCTCACCCAGCTGTTTGACACAGGTTTGGAGGAAAGGTGAGGGTCAGCGTTGGACATGTTGGGTGTGAGTTTTGAGGAGCCCATGGCCGTGTGGCTGGAGGTGCCCACTCAGCTCTTTCTTTGTGTCCAGGAGTCATGAGGAGCAAAACAGAAACCGCCCAGGAGCTGATGGTGTCTAGCAGCTTCTGCCTCGTGGAAAAGGCCAGACTGAGAAGAGCAAGGGGGTGGAGCCCACCCTGACTACCAGGTGGACAGAGGCCACTAGTATCCCTGGCACTTCCACTTGTCCTTCTAGCACCCCTAAGTAGGTATGGAGAGGTCACCCAACACTCAGCATTGTGGGGTGGTGACAGTTAGCAAAGGCATAGGATTACCCAATTAACTTTCAATCTCAGGTAAACAGTTAAATTTTTAGTATAAGTATATCCCAAATATTGCATAGGATATACCTATACCCCAAACTCATTATTTATCACTTTCAAATTAACTGAGTGTCTTTTGTCTGTATTAGTTAAACCTAGCAACCCAACAGGGAGTGAAGCAAGACCCACATTTAGGTCCTGACCCTCTTATTCCCAGAAAAATGAACTTGTGCTAGTAGCAAAAGAATTGCTTAGGCAACCCTGGCTGGGTCTGTGGGCCTTGTCAAAGGGTCTACTAGCCAAAGAAGCCTTGTGCATTGTAGCTTTCCATGTGTGGTGGGGTGGGGGTGGGGGACAGGGAATACTGATCTCCCAGAGAAAGCTGTGGGCTCTGATACTGATACATGGCTGGCTCGTAATAAACCCCCAATAAACATCTGAGTAAAGACAGGGAGAGGTAGGTTGAAATTTGTGTTCCAGAAGCAGAGTGACCTTGGGCAAGCCACTCAGCCCTCAGTCTCAATGTCTTCTTGAGTGAAATGGAGCAAATAAACCCTTCTTACAGACATTGTAAAGACCACACAAAATATGCAGTGTGAGGTGTCAGGCACGGGCACACCACGAGGGCGCCTTCCCAACCCTGCAGCCAACATGGACAAGGAGATGCCCATGGATACCATGTCTGTCCTCATTCAGCAGCCACCCTGGCTTCTGCCTATGAGTTGGGACAACCCAGAGACTGGTCCTGCAGCAGGAAAAGAGTTGTGCTGATTTCAACCAGTTTACTTTATGCTTTCAATGCAGTGAATAGAAGGCGGAGCAATCCTAGGACAAACTGTCTTCATCATTTGATATCCATTGACTGACAGCCATCACTCCCCATCCAATAATAGACCCTGTGTGCTTCCCGGTGAAGATGGCTTGTGTCTAGGTCAACATCCTGTGCATTCACAGAGGTGCATCCTAGCCAGGCTGGAGGGCGCCCCTCAGTGACTTTGCTCAGCACCCGAGGAACTTCCAAACCACTCCCCACGCTGAGTGTCCCTGGGCTCCCAGCGAGCTCCGGGTTTGCTGAGGGGGGGAGGCAGGTGCGTCCCATAGGGCTCGTGTCTGATTGGCATTGTCTCCAGCTTGCATTCATATTCCCCTTTCAATTCTGAAATGTCTTTGGAAGCGCTGCTTCCCGCTAGGCCATAGTCATCACTCTTTTCCCTCAATCAACGCGCTCACTGCTGATTCCAAGTCTGCGTGTGTCACGCTCTTCTCTCTGCCTGGAAATGCCACTGCAGCAGCGCCCCGGGGCCTCTTCCTGGCTCGGCTGAGGCTGGGAGGCATCCTCTGGCCTCTGGAACCACAGGGCCCTTACTTATCTTGAGTTCCTGAAGAAAGTCCATCTGCATCCTTCGCCAGGAGCTCTCCATTCAAATCTGCCTTGATTTTGCTATTTAAATCCCCCCTGAACATTTCGTCTCCTCAACCTGATTGCAAGCTTTTGGAGGGGAAGGCAGGATGCCACGTTTCCTTCCTGCCTCCCTTAGCCCAGGCTCCTGCTGGCCCTGGAGTGAGCACTGAATGGAGAGTTAGAGAGCAGAGGAAGGAATGAAAGGCCAGCCCCAAGGACATTAATTTGCCCAGAGAATTAGCATGGCTTCAAGCTTGCAGGGAGGCTATTAAGCAGACAGGGGTCTTGCCCTTTGGGGATTTATAGGCTAAGATAGGCAAGGTGACTCTGATAGAGAATGCCTGAGCCTCGTGATGAACCGAGCAGGTGCTGGATAAACAGTGAGATGTTTGCTTTGCATGAAGCAAAGGGGCCCGGAAGAATGGAAAAGAGAGCCTTAACAGAGCTCATTCATTTAGCCGCTCAGCAAATGCTTCCATGTGTCTCCAATGAGCTCCGCCCAGTGCTCAGTGCTGAGGACAGACAGATGAAGAGCTGCGCTTCCTGTCCCTCAGGACCCGGGAGTCCAAGTAAGTAAACACTTTTTGCCTCACCAGACAGATCCAGACAGTCTTTATTGGAAGGGTGAATTTTAAGATGCATCGATATGGAGGGTAGAATTCAAAGGAACTGAAAGGGAGAGACACTTCGGGCACGATAATCATGATAAGAAGCAATCCTTGAGTACTTATTACAGTTAACAGAGCCACAGAAGATGCACTCAAAGAACAAGAAATTCACAAAACACATCGGGAGGCTTGAAGTGGCAGAGAATGCCACCTGATCAAGCCCGGAAGGCCCCGGGCGCTTACTGTGGCCACTCTTTTGCCTGGTACTGATGCCCAAACTTTCCTATTGGCCCCCCAGCCAGGCCAGCACTGTGGGGGACTGGAATAATACTGCTGGCTTCCTCTCTTTTCTCCACACTGGTGGCTGAGGAAGTAGAGGAGGTAGGTGTGGTAGTGTGGAGAATTGGGGGTCTAAAACTGAGTGTCCATTAAATAAGGTTTGTGTGAGTCTAGCCTGGCCAGGGAGGAGATGCAGAGGGAGGGCTCCTATCTGGATAAAACAAAGGGGGGGGGAGGGCCATGGAAGTATAGGAAAAAAGGGTGGGGACCAGGGGTGAATGCTCGTTTTCTTTTCCTTTGACCATGAAGTAGCTCCCCTCCTGAGCAAGTCTCTTGAGAATGGAACAGAAAGACAGTTCTGAATGGAACCCATCCGAACAGCAGCGGTGGCCTGGAGCTGGACCCCTGGAGACACAGCCAACCAACCCCATCGGATTTCATCCTTCATGCTGGAGCCAAAATACTACGCCAGGCTTAAACTGTCAATCTGGCCCTTCCCCAGCCCAGCCCACCTCACCTCCATGTGCACACACACACACTCAGGTTCCTGTGCGTGCGCACACACACACACATACACACATACCACTGGTCCTATCCTATCACACTATGGGGCTAGGGGTAAATAGTGATGCTAGACTAGAGTGGTCAGTCATCCCCTCTGCTAAGCTGAGACAGTCTTGGGCAACGCAGGATGCTCAGTCCCTAAGGTAGCTTGACTCCTCAGGCCTTAGGGATGCTCAGAGAGCAAGGCCCCAGCACAGGCCAAGTGGCCTGCCTGAGCGAGCCTCCCTCAGCTCCCCCTGCCTCCTGGGTCTTGCTCTTCTTCCCCATTCCCTGGCAGAGAAGTGCCGGGGCCCCCAGCATCAATCTGCTGGGCCTCAAAAAACCTGTCCTGCTGTGATGGATTTTTTAATTGGATTGTGACAAACATTTAATACCTAATAGAGCTCTTACCAGCACAGTTAATTAAGAATGTGACTAATCTAATTCAGTGGGCGCTTGGAAAGAGAGAAGGAAGGGAGAGCTAGGAGGACTTGGGGAGCAGGATTTGGAGAGATGGGGGTGGCTGGAAGTGCGAAGTGACTATGGAGCTTAGGTTTTTGTTTAGGGTGGGAGGATTCCAGAAGCCAAATGCAGAGAGACTGCGAAGTGTTGGCAAGTGATGGAGCGGCCAGGCAGACAAGGGCCTCTCTTCTCAGCTCAGTCCTATTGTGCACAGCGCTTGTCGCCGCTGGCTTGTTAGCAATGCCTGAGCGCACGGGCTTTGTGGATCGTCGAAAGCTGTATAGATAACTGCTGAGTGTTACAACAAGCCTCGTTACTGAGCCTGCTCGCAGAGGGTCGCACAGCCTGGCACTGCCAACCCAGAGCAAGCGGGGCCCTTAACCCTTCGCGAGTGTTTGAACACAAATGTTGCATTTATCACTCCCCTTAGCCGTGAGTGCACTCACACTTAACTACACCATGTGGGCGTGCTGCGTGTGAATGCTCACAGGCGTGGGCTGTGCTACAAGTGTGCAGGTGCCACTGTGGTTCCAGAAATGTACTTCCTTGCACCTTAGATGTACACATAGATGGAAAGGCCACACAGAAATGCACAGGAAGCACATCCCCAAGCGCCCACCGGGGTGCAAGGACCACGCGTGTACACGGCTGCACAGGGGTCCCCTCCTGCCCAACTCCACTGCCACCTGAGCTGGGACACCCCCCGCCTGTTCCTCAGGTCTAAGTGCTGGCTTCCCTAGTGGGATGGGACACAGCTGTTAGAGACCTGTCCCTTTCATTCTGACAAGTGTCCCCACACACAGGAGAGGGGCGGGCGTGGAGAGGGTGCTGGGCTGGAGCGCTGGGACTGCGGGCAGGGAAAGGTGTCTGGAGACATGGACGCTGCTTGCCAGAGGGGGTGACAGGGAGGCTCAGTGTCAGGACTGGCTTTCCAGGGGCGGCGTGGGGGGAATATTATTCCCTAATGAGGTGCGCTACCATAGTAACCACCAGGGAGGGAGAACTATTTTGAGTCTCTGTTCCAGCACAGTGACAGGCACTGCGGCTGAGCTCTACAAGTGTACGCCTTTCATATGCTGATCTTTAATGGCAGGAGATAAGATGAGGGCAAGAAAGCTGTGATTTAGCAGTTTCCAGGCACTTGATAGCTCACAGGGCTCAGCCACCAATTGTCTGCGCCAATCCCTGCGGCAAACCTGTGAGGCAGGTGGGTGGGATGGAGCGACCTTTCAAAAGCCAGCCTCTTGAGCACCCGCTCCTGGAGGGCAACAGGGCTCTTTCTGCAGCACACCTTACCAGCTTCGAGCTCAATGTGGCCAACTCTGGCCTTGCAGCCATTCTCTCTGATGGCACGGAGCAGCTGGGGCATCCCATAACTAACCTGGCATGCCTCAGGACCGGCAAATGGGGTGGCCGTGCAGACCTGGCTCTGTGTGCAGAAGTTGGGACTGCAGGCAGGGCTGATGTCCTTGGGATTCAAACAGAGGGAAAGGTTCCTGATAGAACTGAAAAGAGAGAGACTGGCGATGAGAATCCCAGCTGGAAAGGCCAGAGGATGCATCTGCAACCAACAGCAAAGCTACACAGGAGGAAAAGTAGCCAGTAAGTGGGAGAGTCCCTCTCTTCCTTCCTCCCTTCTTTACTCATCGACTCCTGATACTTCACGATGGTTGTGCATCTCCTAGCCATGGAGATACATTCTGAGAAATGCATCCTTAGGCAATTTCCTCATTGCAGGAACATCATAGAGCTGTACAGGCACACACTAAGCGAGCTCCAGCATCACCAGGAGATGGGATCTCAGGGGACCGCTGTTGTACGTGAGGTCCACCATTACCTGCTAAGTCACTGAGCAGCACGCGTGACTGTCATCTTTACATCCCATCCGTGTGGGTGTTTGACATTCTCAGAAACTTTCACATGCACAGAACTGTTGAATATGGGTTCAGGAAAGAACCTGGGGACTCTCCTGGTTAGAGGGGGCTAGAGATGGGGAGCCACAGGGAAACCCAGGTCTCCTGGGTCTCAGACATGGCAAAGAGAAGCAGGAGGGGAGGCTGAGACAGAGAGTTCAAATGTGCGCAAGGGATACATGGCTCTGTGGTTCCCGAGCTGTCAGAGGGCAGGTGAGGCCCATGCAAACCTGGGGCCAGTGTCCCAGGTCGAGGTCAGAGGGCATCCGAGGAGGCCCGGGATGGGGTGTGCTTCTGCCTCCCCTTCTGCACCCATGCTCTGTTCTTAGATTCCCCCATCACCTCACCATTTCTGCTCTGCTCCCCGCACTGCTGTCAGAGGTTAAGTGGCCCTCTGTTACTGTGCTCTTACTTTCTTGCAGCAGCTGCAGGAGGGAAAACATGTCCCCAGGAGGAAACCTGATGTCAGGGCACATCGCTCCCTCCTCTTTGCTGGGCCAGCAAGTGGAGGTCCTTTCATGCAACATCACCGCAGCAGAAAACCTTTTAACAGTTGTTTGTCTGACAACTTAATCCCAGGAGGACTCTGAAGGCAGGCAGGGAGGGGACAGGGTTAGAGAACCCGGCCCAGGAGAGGCAAGGTTCAGAGGCGAAGAACAAAGCTCCTGCTTTCTACTTCCTGCCTGGTGACCTTAGTCAAGTCATTAAACTAGTTTGAACTTCGTCTATTAACAGGGAATTAAAAATCTCTGCACGCCTCACGGGATTCGCGTTGCGAAGAAATAATATATAGGAAAGAGGTTGGAAAACTGCAAAGGGCTACAGCGACGCAAGGTAAATGAAAGGTGGTTTTTATTAAGTAGAAGGAGGAAGATCAAGAATGACAGAGAAAGAGGAGGAGGAAGCCAGAGGGCCAGGCATAAGTGCCAGCGGAAATGAATGCTTTCCCGCCGTGAAATGCATTAGGCACCTTCAAATGTTCATTCCTTTCTAGGAGATCATAAAGGAAAAGCTATTGCTAATGGGCATCAATTATAAGACTTAAGACGCCGCTCCTGGCACCTGTGATTGGGAGATAGCATAGCAACCCTCTCAATTATTTCCCAACCCAACCTGGTACACAAAATTTCCTGTTTCTTATCTTCAGCCACCCTAGAAAGGGCAATGCTCAGGATAAGCAAGGTGAACAGCGAGGGCCGCCTGCAAGGAGTGTGCTGGGTGGAATGGAATAATTCTGTGTTTCCCAGACACAAGTCTACCGGGTTGGGTGGAAAAGAGGAGGGACAATAGAACTACCATATTCAAATCCCAAGGGCGGGGCTCCGGCATCTGCATTCTCTTAAGATGTGCCCCAGTGCATTCTTAGACATGGCCAGGTTTGAAACACATATGTCTATCTCATGCCCTACTGGTCACAGGTCACACAACCAGCCTGTGGGCATGGCCACCTTCCTGCTGTCCCTCAATCACAGAGAGGGGTACGCTTGGAGAACGAAGTGCGGGGACATCCTGGCTCCCTGCCCTGCCCATCTCTCCTCTTGGCTTTCACACACCTGACCCAGGGATAGCCCTGGCAGTTGCACCTGGAGATGAGCTGGCTTGCAGGTCACTGGGCAAGGAGAGGTCTCCAAGACAAGGTTGAAAGGCAGAGGAGACTGACAGCTAAAGAAACAAAACAAACAGGCCTGCGCCCACAGGGCTGGGCAGAGACAGGGAAACCAGGTGGGAGGCCCACAGTGGTTTGGGGAGGAGAAGAGGGAGAGACTCCATAGGGGGTTGTGGCCTTGACTTTTGGGGAAGACAAGGAAATAGCACCCAGGCGAGACCCTCTGCATCCTCAACACAGGAGGAATGCTGGTGGTGATGGCTGCATCCCCTTGAGTTCTAGAATCTGACGAGGTCCCTCCCTGTGCCTGTTTGGGCCCCATTTTTCTGCCAGAAATGTGGAAAGAGTTGCCCCCAAAGCAGCTTCTGACTTACAGAGGAGCTTATGAGAATAGAATTCTCTAGCTAATTCTGGATATTTTGCTAGAGGTTCAGTCTACGCTTAGGGGTCAGGGTTTAAGAAGAGAGGGCTCTTGGCAATCTTGTTTGGATGGTCTGGGTTTCTGTGGCTGGTGTCTGGGAACAGGGCTCCCGCAGGGGGAGGCTGGGCTTTCCCTCTCGGAAGTCTGTCAGAGATCACGCATGTTCCTGGTACTGTGAGACAGGCTGCCAGGGCAGACAGCTTGGCCATTGCTGAGGGACTACAAGTTTCCAGCCAGGCACAGGTCCCTCTGGGTCCTGAACTAAGGGTGCTGGATGCTAAACTAGGTGCTGGGGAAGGAAGAGAGACAACATTAACGGAAGACATGATCTCTATCTTCAAAATACCCACAGTTCAGTGGGGCAAAAAAAAACTTATGCATGTCCATTCTATGAGGAGGCACTGTCCCCCAGCTATGGAGATGATGCCACCGACTGCCACCAGCAAGTGGAAAGATGGAGGGCTGCACAAGGGGCTTTGAGGAAAGGACCAAGCTGAAGTAGCCAACGGCTGCTTGGAAGAGGCCAGGATTAAGCCATAAATTTCAGTGGGTCCACTCCAGGCTACTCATGTGATGGCCACAGGGATAATTAGGAGACCATGTGGCTCTGTGTGATCACACCGCATACCCCAAGGCAGCACAGAAGAGCGGGGAGTCTGCAGAGTGTGGAAGAGTCCCCATTCTGCTACCCCGAGTCATCTCATTGTGCTGGCATCAGCGTCTCAGCTGCCTGACACCGTGGGTATCAGTGACATAAGGTCACTGGCCCCCATGCAGCCCAAGCACATGCTCCTATCTGCCGAGGGCATTGAGGAAAGACAGGGCCACCTCATAATTGTGTTGCCACAACCTGGCCTCAGTTTTGAGAGGAAGCTCTCACTGAGAACTGTGTTGGCCCCCAGCCAGCTAGCCCAGCTGTGTACAGGGCACACCCCGGCCCTGGAGTTTATAAATACACCAAGGGAAGTCATTTTGTCCCAAAGAGGCCGGGATGTCTCTTAAAATACAGAGATGTCCTTTCTCGCTCCGCTGTGGTTCCAGAGTTCATTGTTATTCTCTGGCGAGGAACAGGGCTCAGATTGAACATGGTCCCCATCTGCGGCTGAGAGTCTAAGAGAAGGCTGAGGGGGTGGGGCGGGATGCAGAGACACACACAGGGGCGCTCTTGGTTGGGCTCTAATAAATGGAGCCACTAAGTAAACAAGAGAGGGAAAGAAAAGAGAAGTGTGGCAGAGAAGAAGCGAGGAGGATATTGGGACAGGAACAGAAAGTGAGAGAAAGAGATATTGACAGAGACATAGAGAAGAGACACTGGCAGGGTGACAGCTGAGAACTACACATCTAGGGAGGGGAGAGATATGGGGAAAATTAGAAGAAAATGCAGCAGCAGGCAGCTTGAAGGGAGGCGCTAGGGCTGTGGAAATACAAGAGGGACAGAGACAGCCCAAGGAGTCAGAGAGCTTGCTAAGGAAAAAGAGATGCGGGAGGGATGGAGGAGGGGGACTGGTCAGAGAGGACAGGGAGGGGTGCACGCTGTGGGTTGAGTGTGTGGGTTGTGAGCTTTGGAGCAGGTGTCAAGGTGTGTGGAGAAACAGAAATGCTGTGTTGTTTGCCATGCAGTTGGCATTGTGATAAGAAATCATTTGTTGGGAGCGGTGGTGCACACCTGTAATCCCAGTACTTGGGAGGCTGAGACAGGAGGATCACAGGTTCTTGGCCAACCTCAGCAACTTAGGCCCTCTGCAACTTAGTGAGACCCTGTTCAAAATAAGAAATAGGACTGGGGGAGTAGCTCAGAGGTAGAATGCCCCTGGGTTCAATCCCCAGTAACAGACACACACACACACACACA